>ML336318.1:2626-46015 GCA_005239505.1 Nicotiana paniculata
CATGGTATATGTGAGTCGACTATTGAGACGAGGATGTCACACCTCTGTGCTTAAACTGTTTTAAAAATTCTTGGAATAACGTGTTAAGGGATTTTCTTAATAAGTTGTGTACATGAGTGTAGTTTGATTGCTCGAGTCCGAGCAAATGTTTAAGTGTGGGGTATTGATGCGTGGATAGAATTCATGGTTTAACATGTTATATACCTTACATTTTATGNAGCCGAGCTAAAAGGATGCAAATACGTCAAAAAATACGCTCAAGAGTCAAAAAAAGAAGACCCGGGCATTAGCCGGGCGTTTGGACCTAAAGCCAGGCTGACCCTGGCATTAGTGGGGAGTTTGGCCCCTAACGCCAGGCCTGCCCTGGCTTTAAGGGGGTGTTTGGGTCCAAACGCCTGGGTCCCGATGTCCGGACAATTCCGAGTTTTGAAGAGTTTAAGTGTTTCCCGGTTGGAATAGAAGTCTCCTACACGTTTAGGGTTTATCCCAAACATATAAATAGACCCAAAAACAGGATTCGAAGAGGGGAAGCCATTGAAGAGAAGTAAAACATCGATTTGTACAGCTTTTATTCATTACTTTGTATTTTCATTATGCAAGTTATTTTGGATTTCATTCTTATGAACATTTTTAGCTAATTTCTTTAATCTAGGGTATTGGTAGAACCCGTTGGGGGATGAACTTATTGTGTTATTAATATAGTTCTGATTGGTTGATTAATCTCTATTTGTTCAACTACGTTCTTATTGTAGTTAATTGAATGGCCATCAATTAGTTGTTCCTATTTATTATGTATCTACTTGAGAGAGAGTGCATATTTAGGTAGTTGTTTGAACAACATCACTCCCAAAGTATAGACAAAAGTCCTAACCGAGGGTTTAGAGGTTCGATTAGAGATAACGATACCTCGGGTGCAATCTAAAGTGAAATGTAATGCAATCTAGCTAGCGTAACTTGAGAGAGTGCGTNCTAACCGAGGGTTTAGAGGTTCGATTAGAGATAACGATACCTCGGGTGCAATCTAAAGTGAAATGTAATGCAATCTAGCTAGCGTAACTTAAGAGAGTGCGTTTAGTAATTTATCAAAATTACTTGAGAGATATTTATGGTAGATAGAGTGTTCATGATTGATAGAGACAACTAATCAAACTATAAGAAGCATCTGAGAAGGAAGTTCACCGACGGGGGAAACCATAACTTTAGACCTTTATTACAATTGTTTACACTTTATTGTAGTTAATATTTAGTTTATATATTTTCATTTAGTTGTAGTAGTTTAAACAACACCAAGTGACAGTTTAGTATTCTGACATCTTGCTTGATACGTTAACTCCCTGTGAGATCGACTCTGGGCTTAATACCCCAGATTATATTTGCAACGCCCGTTTAGCCTTTTATTAGACATAGTTGAGCGTGATAAACTATCCATACTAGCTGACTTCCAGCTCAAAGAATCGGCCACTACATTGACCTTCCCCGGATGATATAAGATGGTAATGTCATAACCCTTCAACAGCTCTAACCATCTCCTCAGCCTCATGTTCAACTCTTTCTGCTTGAACAGATACTGCAAACTCTTACGATCTGTGAACACCTCACATGGCACCCCATATAGATAATGCCTCCAAATCTTTAACGCATGAAGAATAGCTGCTAAATCTAAATCATGAGCTGGATAGTTCTTCTCATGAACCTTCAACTAACGAGAAGCATAGGCTATAACCTTGTCACCCTGCATCAACACTGCACCAAATCCCACCGGTGAAGCATCACAATACATGGTATATGGCCCTGAACTTGTGGGCAAGACTAACACCGGCGCCGTGGTCAAGGTTGTCTTGAGCTTCTGAAAGATCGCCTCACACTCATATGACCACCTGAACTGGGCACCCTTCTGAGTCAATCTGGTCATCAGGGCTGCAATGGATGAAAAATCCTCCACAAACCGGCGATAATAACCTGCTAAGCGCAAGAAACTCTGGATCTCTTTAGCTGAAGTGGGTCTAGGCCAATCTCTGACTGCTAAAATCTTCTTGGGATCTACCTGAATACCCTCTGATGATACCACATGGCCTAGAAATGCAACCGAACTCAACCAGAACTCACACTCAGAAAATTTGGCATACAACTGACTATCCCTCAAAGTCTGGAGGACGACTTGAAGGTGTTGCTCATGCTCCTCATGGCTACGGGAGTAAATCAAAATGTCATCAACAAAAAAAATCACAAATGAGTCCAAATAGGGTCTGAACACTCGGTTCATCAACTCCATAAAAGCAGCGGGGGCATTTGTCAACCCAAATGACATCACCAAGAACTTATAATGCCTATACCGAGTGCGAAAGGCTGTCTTAGGGACATCAGAAGCCCTAATCCTCAGCTGATGGTACCCAGATCTCAAGTCTATCTTGGAAAACACTGTATCACCCTGAAGCTGGTCAAATAAATCATCAATCATTGGCAAAAGACACTTACTCTTAATAGTAACCTTGTTCAACTGCTGGTAGTCAATACACATCCTCATTGAGCCATCTTTATTCTTAACGAAGAACATTGGGGCACCCCAAGGAGAAACACTAGGCCTGATGAAGCCTTTACCCAGCAAATCCTGCACTGATCCTTCAACTCTGGCGGGGCCATACGATACGGCGGGGTAGAAATGGGCTGAGTGCCCAGAGTCACCTCAATACAAAAGTCAATATCCCTGTGGGGTGGCATAACCGGCAGGTCAGCAGGGAATACCTCTGGAAATTAACTAACCACGGGCACAGTCTCCACAGAAGGAACCTCAGCACTAGAATCACGATCATAGAACAAATATGCCAAACAAACCTTCTCGACCATGCGCCGAGCCTTCATATATGAAATAACTCTACCGGAAGAATGACTAGGAGTCCCTCTCCACTCCAAATGAGGTACTCCCGGAAAGGCCAAGGTCAGTGTCATAGCGTGACAATCCAGAATAGCATGGTAGGGAGATAACTAATCCATCCCCCAAAAAAACATCGAAGTCAACCATATCATGAAGCAAAATATCTACATGAGTATCCAGACCACCAATAACCACTAAGCATGAACGGTAGACTCGATCAACCACAATAGAATCACCCACCGGGGTAGACACATGTACAAAAGTACTCAAGGAATCACGGGGCATGCCCGGATAAGGGGCAAAATATGAAGACACGCAGGAGAATGTAGAAATCGGGTCAAATAAAATCGAAACATCTCTGCTGCAAACTGAAACCATACCTGTAATAACTGCATCAGAGACCTCAGCCTCAGGCCTGGGAGGAATAGCATAGCATTAGGGCGGAGCCCCTCCAACCTGAACATCTCTAGGTCTACCCACTTCGGCCAAACCCCTACCTCTCGTGGCCTGTCCTCCACCTCTAACTCTCTGGCCTCCACCTCTGGCACATCGACCTCCACCCCTAGCTGGCTGAGGGGGTAGGGGTGCGCCTGGTGCGGGAATCATATCACGAGAACCTTGATATTGAGAACCACTAGAAGCCCGGGGGAAAACCTGGAAATGCACCCCATACCACCGAAAGTGTAACAAGATTTTTGCTGCTGAGAATGCTGACCTTGAAACTATTCATGTCGACCAGAATAACCACCCTAGAAGCTATGAAGCGGCGGTGCACTGATAGGAGCTGATGGTGCACTGTAGGATACGTGAAGCGCTGACTGGAATGGCCTAGGAGGATGACCTCTGCCAAAGGAATCTCTGCCACTAGATGAGGCACCACTAAATCGACCGGAATGGCGAGGTCTCTTGTCAGACCCCTGACCACTGCCCTACGATAAGACCATCTCAATATGCCTGGCCACATTTGGCACCTCCTGGAATGAAATATCAGTACCTGTCTCTCAAGCGATCTGGAGTCTAATAGGCTAAGCTAGACCCTCAATAAAACCCCTCACCCTTTCACGATCAGTGGGGAGTATCATGATAGCATGTCGGGCCAAAGTAATGAACCTGGTCTCATACTGTGTAACAGTCATAGATCCCTGCTAGAGGTGCTCAAACTGCCTCCGAAGACCCTCTCTCTGAGTAACTGGTAGAAACTTCTCCAAGAACAACTCGGAGAACTGAGCCCAAGTGAAAGGCAAAGACCCAGCTGGTCTGGTCAAACAGTAGTCCCTCCACCAAGTCTTGGCGGTACCAGAAAGATGAAATGTAGCAAAATCAACTCCATTGGACTCCACGAACCCTTCTGGGTCCTGAGCTGGTCCGATTGGAACTGCCTGAGCAGGAACCTCACCGGCAAGGTCTACCTGTGGGTCCTCTACTGGGGCTGCTGCTCTGGGATCAGCCCTGGCTCTGCCTCGGCCTCTAGCACAGCCTCGTCCTCATCCTCGGCCCCTCGTAGGAGCTGCAATAGGAGGATCGGGCTGCTGATCGGTAGATGAGGAAGCATGTGTTCTCGCCATCTGCGAGAGAATAGAATAGAAAATCAGTTAGCATTTAGAATTCAAACCGCACGACAGAGAAAGAGATATGTGAAGTTATTCCTAACTTTGCAGCCTTTGGGGGATAAGTACAGACGTCTCTATACCGATCCCTCAGACTCTACCAAGTTTGTCCGTGAATTGTGAGACCTAAGAAACCTAGATCTCTTATACCAACTTGTCATGACCCGAAATCCCACCTTCAGGCCGTGATGGCATCTAACGTTGAACCCGCTAGACAAGCCAATGTTACTGGTTATTCTGATTTATTCCTTTGTTATTTAGCATTTAAAAAGTGATATACAAGAATAAATAAAAATAAGAATGCGGAAGATAAGAAATTCAACAACTTAAATAGTAAATCTTACAAAATTTCCTTAAACATACCCCCAAAACCGGTGTCACAATAACACAGACAGTCTAAGATTTACTAAAAACATGAGTCTGAAATAAACAAGTGAATCTGTCTAGAAATACAAGATAATACAGGAGGAGAGAACTAGATAGTGACGCCAAGGCCCGCGAACGTCTACGGGACTACCTCTGTGTCGCATGTGGACTGAAGGATACTCCTTCGATCAATGCCCACTAGGTCCGGCTACGTAATATGCACAACGTAAAGAAGTGCAGGTGTAGCATCACTACAACCAACCCCATGTACTGAGTAAGTGCCGAGCCTAACCTCGGTGAAGTAGTGACGAGGCTAGGACACGACATATAATATCACATGTGCAGTTTAAATAAAATAAAACAGGAAATAGCCACAAGAAATAACAGTAAGTACAATAATGGGGAAACATGCTGGGAAAAAGGGATAGCAAATATTGAAATGACGGAACGAAGCAATAGCCTAAATATCTGAAAATAATAATGGGAATTAACAACACAAATTAAACAGTGAAATGAAACGGCACATCATGTCCCCTCGTGCGTATTTTTAACATAACACGGAACGACATGTCCCCTCGTGCATAACAATATAACAATATGGCACAGAATGTCCCCTCGTGCATAAGGAACATAAACATGGCACGGAATGTCCCCTCGTGAAATAAACATCACAATCACGGCATGGAATGTCCCCTCGTGCAATAAACATCACAATCACGGCACAGAACGTCCCATCGTGCATATATATATATATATATATATATATATATATATATATATATATATATATTAAACACAACACGGAATGTCCCCTCGTGCATAATAACAACATAAACATGGCACAGAATGTCCCCTCGTGCATAACAACATAAGGTATGACACGGAATGTTCCCTCGTGCATAACAACATTAAAGCGACAGTTGGCATGAAAATCAACAATAAGAAACCTAAAATACATGGAAATAATCACCAATAATAATACCGTCCCGGCAAGGGACACAACTATAACCAATCCTACACAAGTGTATAACCCAACATAAATTTCCTCAACCGACCAACGACTCAACAATACGCATAACTAAGAATCTCCACCAAATGAATAGCTATCAAATTGATATTAAATCCATAAACACAGAAAAGGCCAATAAATACCATATAATTGCAAATATCTGACTCAGGGTCATGCTCGAGTCGTAGCAATAAACACGTAGCAATTAGGAATCAATACCTATTCCCTCAAGCTAAGGTTAGGCCAAACACTTACCTCGGCTCCAAGAATGCAAATCAATCCTCTACCACCACTTTTCCTCTCGAATCCGACTCCGAAACAGTCGTATCTAGACATAATCGACTTAATAACATCAATAATTTCTCATCAATTCAATTTCAATGCCTAATTATAGATTTCCCAACATTCTTCCTAAAAATCCAAAAATTGACCTCGGGCCCGCTTGGTCGAAACACGAGGTGCGGACCAAAACCTGATCACCCATTCCCCCACGAGTCCGAATATATAATTTTTTTTGAAATACGACCCCAAAATGAAGTCAAAATCCCAAAAATTCAAAAAGCCGTAACTTTACCCAAAACCCCCTATTTCTACCCTTTAATTCTGTGATTTTAGGCCTAGAATCTAATAATTGTTGATGAAAATGGAATAAAATGAAGTTAGGATTACTTACCTATGAAGCTACGGTGGAAAAGGTGCTCCAAAATCGCCTAAGAGGGTTGGGAAAGAAGGGAGGTAGTGAAATATGGTGAAAATCCCATAAGTGTTCTGTTTTGGGTATTAAAAATCACTGGGCAAATATTACTTTGTGCGTTCGCAGTACATGCTCCACGTTCGCAAAGTTTTCCGTAAAACACCCTCCGCGATCGCGCGTGATCAGGTGTGTTCTCACAAGCTAGCACCCCCGAGCCTCTTGACCTCCTTAACCCTGTGCGTTCGCGATGGGGTTAATGTGTTCGCATAGGGTCTCCTACCCGAAGCTCTGCGATCGCACCCCTCATGCGGTGTTCCCACTGACTTAAAATCTACCCAGCCCCATCCCACGCATAACCCTGTGCGTTCACACTCCCTTGAGTGCGTTCGCATATGGTAATTCCCTGGACACCAGCTACAACACTAAAACACCAGATTTTTCCTTTGTTTTGCACCCCGACACCTACCCGAAACTCACCCGAGCCCTCGCGGGTCAAAACCAAATATACATACAACCTCAAAAACATCCTACTGACTTATTCGACTAATTAAACCACCGAAATAACATCATAAACATCGAATTAAACCTCAAAATCTATAAAAATTCTGAAAACTTCATTAACTTCAAATTTTTCTATTTATAGTCTGAATAACCTCAAAGTGAGTCTGATTCTTACCAAATTTCACATGTAGCACAAAATAAACATATTGAATCTATTCCGAGCTCCAGAACCATAATACGGGCCCGATAACATAGGTTTCACATCAATTATCATTTTCAAAAACCTTTTTATTTTTCAAAAAATAATTTTCTTTAAAAATTCATTTCTCAGACTGGGACCTCGGAATTCGATTCCGGGCATATGCCCAAGTCCCATATTTTCCTACGAACTCTCCGGAACCGTCAAATCACGAATCCGGGTTCGTTTACCAAAAATTTTGATCAAAGCCAACTTTATTCAAATTTCAACACAAACATATCATTTTTATCAGTTTTTCACATAACGGCTTCCCGCCTAAATGCCAAGGTTGCGCACACAAATCATGGTGAGCTATAAGGATGTTTCATGGCCTCTCAATAGATATTTAGCTAAAATTACACGGGATAACCTTTTGGTCATCACAATCTCCACCTCTGAAACAACCGTTCGTCCTCGAACAGACATAGAAAGGTACCTGAATCGAGGAAAAGGTTGCGATATCGGCTCTGCATATCGTACTAGGACTCCCAGGTAGCTGCCTCAACATGCTGACCTCTACTCTGAACACGAAGCGAAGGATAACTCTTCGATCTCAACTGACGAACCTGCTGAGCTAATATGGATACCGGCTACTCCTCATAAGTCAAATCCTTGTCCAACTGGACACCGCTGAAATCAAGTACATTAGATGGATCGGCAATATACCTTCGGAGCATAGATATGTGAAACACAGGATGCACGGCTGATAAACTAGGTGGCAAAGCAAGTCTGCCACCTCTCCTACCTTATCCAGAACCTCAAATGAACCTATGTAACTAGGGCCCAACTTTCCCTTCTTCCCGAACCTCATCACGCCCTTCATGAGCGACACTTGAAGAAATACCTAGTCTCTAATCATAAATGCCAAATCACGAACTATGCGATCCGCATTACTCTTATCCCTGGACTGGGGTGTACGAAGTCTATCTTGAATAATCTTCACTTTATCCAAGGAATCCTGAACAAACTCTGAACCCAACAATCTAGCCTCTCACGGCTCGAACCACCCAACTGGCGACCGACAATTCCTACCATACAACGCCTCATACGGAGCCATCTGAATGCTCGACTGATAGCAGTTGTTGCAGGAAACTCAGCTAAAGGCAAGAACTGGTCCCATGAGCCTCCAAAATCAATGACACATGCCCGTAACATATCCTCCAATATCTGAATAGTACGCTCGGACTGACCGTCCGTCTGAGGATGAAATATTGTGCTCAAATCAACCCGTGTGCCCAACTCACGCTAAAATACTCTCCAGAAATAGGAGGTAAACTGAGTACCTCGGTCAGATATAATTGACACGGGCACACCATGCAAGTAAACAATCTCCCTGATGTAGATCTTTGCCAACTTCTCCCAAGAATACGAAACTGATACAGGAATGAAGTGCGCTGACTTGGTCAGCCTATCCACAATGACCCACACCGCATCAAACATCCTCTGATTCCATGGGAGTCCAACTACGAAATCCATGGTGATACGCTCCCACTTCCACTCGGGAAGCTCAATCTGCTGCATCAAACCACCAGGTCTCTGGTGCTCGTACTTAACCTACTGACAGTTCAAGCACCGAGCCACATATTCTACAATATCCTTCTTCATCCTCCGCCACCAATAATGCTGCCGCAAGTCCTGGTACATTTTTGCGGCACCCGGATGAATGGCATACCCGGAACTATGGGCCTCCTACATTATCAACTCGTGAATGCCATCAACATCAGGTACACAAATCCAACCTTGCATCTTCAAGACTCCCTCATCATCAATAGTGATCTGTTGGCCACGTCCCTGCCGGACCGTATCTCTAAGAACACATAAATGACGATCATCATAGTGCCTAGCCCGGATATGATCATACAATGAAGAATGGGCCACATTATGGGCCAAAACAGTGCCAGTCTCAGAAACCTCCAATCTCATGAACCAGTTGGCCAAAGACTTTACATCTAAAGAAAGCGATTGGCCAAAGCCTGTACATCTAAACAGTTGGCAATCTCATGAACCGGTTGACAAAAGCCTGTACATCTAAACAGTGCAAGTCTCAGAAACCTCCAAATCTTCAACACATGAACAATACTTGCTAATTCTAAATCATGAATTGGATAGTTGTTCTCATGAACCTTCAACTTACGAGAAGCATATGGTATAACCTTGCCACCCTGCATCAACACTGCACCAAGTCCCACCCGTGAAGCATCACAATACACGGTATATGGTCCTGAACCTGTGGGCAAGAATAACACTGGTGTCGTGGTCAAGGTTGTATTGAGCTTCTTAAAGCTCGCCTCACACTCATCTGACCACCTAAACTGGGCACCCTTCTAAGTCAATCTGGTCATCGGGGCTGCAATGGATGTAAAACCCTCCACAACATTCTGCTTCTGCGATGGACCCCAGTCCTACCAAACTCCCCACCTGCGACACCAAAACTGCACTTGCGATGAACACAACTGCGATCACCCTTCCGCAGGTGCGGAAAACCAGAAGAGTTACACCAACAACCTTTTTGCTGCATTTTTCAACTTTCAACTTCCGTTAGACATCCGATATAAATCCCGAGCCCTTCGGGGGCTCAACAAAATATACCAACACATCACATATCATCCCACGAACTTAGTCGAACCCTCAGAACACTCAAAAAAATATCAAAACATTAAATTAACCCCGAAATTCAAGCCTATGGATTTCTAAACATTCGAAATTCGCCAACGATGCCGAACCCAACCAAACCACGTTCGAATGACCTAAAATTTTGCACACACATCACAAACGACAATACGAACCTATTCCAACTTCCGAAATTCCATTCCAACACCGATAGATAATTTCCATTGCCGACCGAAACTTGCCAAAAATCCAATTTCGCCAATTCAAGTCTAATTCTACCATGGACCTCCGAATAACATTCTGAACATGTTCCTAAGTCCCAAATCACCTAATGAAGCTATTGTAACCATAAAAACCAAATTCCGAGATCATTTACCTATAAGTCAACTTCCGGTTGTCTTTTCCAACTAAATAACCAACTTAAGAGAGTAAGTGTCTCGTTTCTTTCCACAATCACTCCGAACCCGATCCAACCAACCCAACACAACATAAAAGATTTGAACCACATGTAATGAAGCAAAAAAGGGGGAAACGAGGATATAACTCTCGGAACAACTGGTGGGGTTGTTAAAATAGTAATTTTAAAGTGTTCTTGAAAAATGCATAGGTTTTGGTGCTAAATTCATAGTTCTAGGTGTTATATTGGCGATTTGATTACACGAGAAAGTATGTATGATGTTTTTAGACTTGTGTGCATGTTTGGTTTGGAGCCCCGAGGGATCGGGTGCCATTCGGGCGATGCACGGGTTGAGGTAAACCTCAACAAAGGCTACTGGTACACCAGATCTGGTGTGCCCGCACCTCCGAGCCTTTGGTGTCAGGTGCGAGCGATAGCCCGCAGGTGCGACCTAGGCCTGGACTTCATTCCTACGCAGGAGCGGGACTGCAGAAGCGGAACCCTATCCGCAGGTGCGGCCCCAGTGCCCCAGTTCTTTTCCATAGAAGCAGATGCCATGTCCGCACGTGCAGATGCGCAGGTGCGACCAAAGCACCACAGATGCAAAGGTCGGCAGTGAGTTCATTTAATTCGGACTCCAGCCATTTTCTTCTTATTTTCAAAATGATAGGAGACCTAGGTCAATTTCCCAAAGACATTTTCATTTCCAAATCATAGGTATGTGTTCCTTAACTCGTTTCGTTCAATATTTTACTTCTTTTTACAAAAAATCCAACCTAAAATATAGGAATTTCATGGTAGAAATTGGGTTTTTGGGTAGGATTAAGGATTTTTGAGAAATTGGAAATTAGACCTCAATTTGGGGTCGGATTTCGAAACTAATCGGGCTCGGGGGTGAATGGGTAAAGAAATTTTGGTCGGAACCTCGATTTTTGACCGAGTGGTCCCGCGGTCGATTTTTGACTTTTTGATGAAAAATTCGAGAATTTTGTAATTGTTCATTGAAATTGATTTCTTTAGCGATAATTGATGGTATTAATCCAAGTATGACTAGATACGAGTGGGTTGGAGGTGAGTTATAGAGGAAAGCGGTACTTGAGTAGTGAATGGCCTGCGGATCGAGGTAAGTGTTGTGTCTAACTTCGGCTTGAGGGATTAGGTATTATGTGCTTGTTTGATACATGTTTGGTTGTTGAGTACAATGTATAGGTGAGGTGACGAGCACCTATGTGTTGTGGTCGAGTCATAGCATGCGGGTGAATTCTATTATTGTCAATTTTGTAGTCCTTAATCATATTATCCATGCTTAGCGTAGCCATTTGTAATATTGGGTAACTTCTACCTAGTTTTACCGAGATTTGGTAATGTTGAATATTGACTCAAGGTTGGGATTCATATTGTGATATTAAGCATTGATGAAACACTTGTTTCTTTGTGGTATTTTTTATCTATCCGTTGTTGTTCATTCTTTTATTGGGGAGGAAGAGTGTAAAGCACGAAGGGTGATGTCGTGCCATGCATTATTTCATATTGTGAGGAAGATTGTAAAGCACGAAGGGTGATATCGTGCCATGCTTTATTCCATATTGTGAGAAAGAGTGTAAAACACGAAGGGTGTATCCGTGCCATTGCTTTATTTCATAGTGTGAGGAAGAGTGTACAGTACGAAGGGGATGTCGTGCCATTTTATTTTTGCATATGGTGAGGTCAAGAGTAAAAGCACGAACGGTGATGCCGTGCAGTTTCTTTTACCTTTCCTACTTGATTTATCTGTTTAATGCATTTTTATTTATCCGGTTATATTAATGTTCTGATTTCTTATACTGTGAACCCCTCAGCATGTCCCCTCCCAATATTTCCTTTCTTATTTCTTTATTTGATGTTATTGCTACGTGTATGATTATACTGCACATGTTGTTTGTGGGTGTCGTGTCCTAGACTCGTCACTACTTCGCTGAGGTTAGGCTCGACACTGTCACTACCCCAAAAACACCCGTCGGGATGGCGCCTGTCGTGGAATCAGGCAAGCCACACATTTTGTTGAAATAAGATTGTTTTTCAGAAAAATTTTAAATTCAGTAGCAAAATTATTAACAATAACCCATTTAAAAGTTTAACATCGTTAAAACATCATTTAAAAACAAAACCCAAATCTAGTGTCACCGAGCCACGAGCTACTTTAAATACAATGTCGACATGTAAGATGACATAATACTATCTGAAGAAAAACAAAATACAATAGGAAGATAAAGAAGGAGATATCGAGTCTACGATCGCTAGTTGCTACCTCGAAGACTCTAGGGAACTCTGTCAGCCAATCAACCACTGCTACCGGGCCTCAAGGAACCTGGATCTGCACACAAGGTGCAGGGGGTAACGTGAGTACACTAACTCAGAAGTAACGAACCCAAACTATCGGCTGAGAGGTAGTGATGAGCAAAACCTCCATAATTGTAATGAAAATAGTACTTAGAATTTAGGCATGTTCACAGTTTTAACAGATAATGAAAACAGAATATGACCGATATGATAAGTAACCCAGGTATATCTCTGTACTCTACATGCCAATGTATCAACTGTGTGGAAATGCACCTAGTTCTCAAACTCTCACATCGAAGTCCACTCAAACTGTACATGGCTCTCGGGCCTAGGGATGATCCATTCGGGATAGTACACAAACACCGGTCACTGTAGTCACTCAGTATTGAGGAAAAAGGCCGATCCAGCCCCAGGGGGAAGATCCATCTCCGGAACACAGCACTCAGACAAGATCCATGTCCAGGGACGATCCATCCCTCACATATCATCAACTTCGGACAAGATCCATGCCCAGGGAAGATCCATCCCTCCATATCAATGCGCTCACTGGGGGTGTAAAGACTCCGGAGGGGCTCCTATTAGCCCAAGCACTATATCAAGCCAACAAAAGCATGATCAGAGTATCGATGCAGTGTGCAGTCGGATCTCATAACTATATCAATAACAAGCTCTCGGCCTCACTTAGACATTACTCTCCAGTCTCGCTAACATGGGCTCACAGATGCATGAACTAGCCCGAAACAATGATAAATATATAAAATCAACAATTACCGAGACTGAGGCATGAAATGATTTGCTATGACAGGACTGAGTATACAAAATTAAATAAGCACATAAGGAGACACCAATATACGACCACTCGGGTCTCAGCATTTTTGGCGTGAAGCCCTAGCATTTGACTTAATATGATTTCTAACATGTTCACATTAACCGCATCAATAAAAGTGCGGAAATGAACCTGAAACATCTACTAGGCTATGCCATAGGATGGGCCAGTCCACAAATCACTCGTTGCATGCCCGCACACCCGTCACTTGGCATGTGGGTCACCTTAATTATAGTCATATATCATATAGTTTGGGGTTTCGAACCCTCAGAACCAAGTTTAAAATCGTTACTTACCTCAAAATCAGATAAAATCCTATCCCTCAATGACTTTGCTTCTAGACTTGGCCTCCAATTGCTCCAAATCTACCAAAAATGAGATTTATATGATTAATATATACCAAGGAATGAAACCCACTCTAAAATTATCAAATTCACCCAAAAATCCCGAAATTGGCCAGACCCGACCCCCAGGCCCACGTTTCGGAATTCGATAAAAATTACATCACAAGAATCCACATCCTCCCACGAGTCTATACATACCAAGAACATCAAAATCTTACCTCAAATGATCCCTCAAATCCCCAATTAAAGGTCTCCAATTACAAGCCCTAATTCCCCAATTTTTTGTCACTAATTTCCATAATTTTCACCCCTAATTAGTCAAATAATCACATATAAACGAGTTTTAAGTCCAAAAGCCTTACCTCCATGAAGAACCCTCGAATTTCCTCTTCAAAACCCTTCAAAAGGCTTCAAAGCCGCATAAAAATGGTGGAAAAATGACCAAAATTTGCTAAGGGTTCTATTTATATGTTCTGCCCAGCGATGACCGCACCTGCGGCTTCATTCTAGAACATGTGGCCCGTCCTCCGCATCTACGGTACTTCTCCAACCTAGCCAATTCCTCTTCCACGATCTCTCATCCGCTTCTGCGGACTCGCACCTGTGGTCCCCTATCCGCAGGTGCGGAAAAACCAGAAGGCTTCACACCAGCAATTCCGAAATGCCAAAAACCATGTCAATAACCATTCGAACTCATCCCGAGGCCCTCGGGACCTCAACCAAAAGTACCAACAAGTCATAAATGATCACCCGCACTTAGTCGAACCCTCGGAACACCCAAAATCACACTGAAACATCAAATCAACCCATGATTCAAGCCTAAGGATTTTCAAACTTTCCAATAATCACCAACGGTGCCGAAACTACCCAAAACTCCTCCGAGTGACTTCAAAATTTTCACACCCATCCAAAATGATGCTACGAAGCTTTTCCAACTTTCAGAATTCCATTTCGACCCCGATAGCTAATTTTCCACTACCGACCAGAAATTGTCAAAACCTCAATTTGGCCAATTCAAGCCTAATTCTACTCTAGACCTCTAAAGCACATTCCGAACACAGTCCTAAGTCCCAAATCACCTAACGAAGCTATCTAAGCCCTAAAATATGCATTCTGAGGTTATTTACCTAATAGTCAACTTCCGATTGACTTTTCCAACCATAAGGCCAACTTAAGAGACTAAGTGTCTCATTTCTCACCACGACCACTCCGGACCCGGAACCAAGCGATCCAACACATAAAAAATAGGCTAAGAAATACATGACAAAGCAGAAACAGGGGAAACCAGTAAAATCTCATGTAACGACTGATCGGGTCGTTACAATCTCCCCCTCTTAAACAAACGTTAGTCCTCGAACGGGTCTAGAAACATACATGGAGTGTCAAATAAGTGAGGATATCTGCTCCGCATCTCCAGCTCAGTCTCCCAGGTGGAATCCTCCATCGGTTGTCCTCTCCACTGCACCTTTACTGAAGCTATATCCTTAGACCTCAACCTTTTGACCTGTCGACCCAAAATAGCAACTGGCTCTACCTCATATGACATATCATCCTCAAGCTGAATTGTGCTAAAGTCCAAAACATGAGACATGTCACTAACATACTTTCAAAGCATGGAAACATGAAACACCAGATAATCACTCGATAAGCTGTATGGCAAAGCAAGTATATAAGCCACCTCTCCAACCTCTGAAGCACCTCAAAAGGCCCAATGAATCAGGGACTGAACTTGCCCCTCTTCCCGAACCGCATAACACCCTTCATGGGTGACACCTTCAGTAGCACCTTCTCCCCAACCATGAGAGACACATCCCGGACCTTCCGGTCCGCATAACTCTTCTATCTAGACTGTGTCGTGCGAAGCCGCTCCTGAATCAACTTCGCCTTATCCAACACATCCTGTACCAAGTTTGTGCCCAATAACCTAGCCTCACCCGGCTCAAAACAACCAACCGGAGATCTACACTTCCTACCATATAAATCATCGTAGGGATCCATTTGGATACTCGACTGATAGCTATTATTATATGCAAACTCCGCGAGTGGAAGAAACTAGTCCCATGAACCCCCGCAATCAATGACACAAGCATGCAACATGTCCTTCGAAATCTGAATAGTGCGCTCTAACTGCCCGTCCGTCTGAGGATGAAATGATGTGCTCAACTCGACCCGAGTACCCAACTCTCTCGCCATGGCCCTCCAAAAATGAGATGTGAACTGAGTATCTCCGTCAGGAATGATAGGAATTGGAACACCATGCAACCAGACAATCTCCTAGGTATAAATCTCAGCTAACCGCTCCGAAGAATAAGTAGTACCAACAGGAATGAAGTACGTGGACTTGGTAAACCGGTCCACAATGACCCATATAGCATCGAACCTCCTCGAAGTCCGTGGGAGCCCAAATACAAAGTCCATGGTGATCTGCACCCACTTCCACTCTGGAATATCCAACCTATGATGAAACCCACCTGGCCTCTGGTTCTCATACATGACCTGCTGACAGTTGAGACACCAAGCTACAAACTCAACAATATCATTCTTCATCCGCCTCCACCAATAATGCTGTCTCAGATCCTAATACATCTTTGAGGAACCCGGATGGATATGGGCCCCTGCTAGAATCAACTCTCGAAGCCCATCCATGTTGGGCACACAAATCCGACCCTGCATCCTCATAACCCCATCGTGACCACTAACCACATCCCTGGAATCACCTTGTTGGACCCTATACTGAAGAACGAGCAAGTGTGGGTCATCATAATGGCGCTCTCTGATCCGGTCATAAAGAGAAGACCTAGAAGCTACACGAGCTAATAGCCGACGGGGCTCTGATATATCCAATCTCACCAACTGGCCTGCAAAGGCCTGAACATCACGTGCTAATGGTCTCTCTGTTGCTGGAAGATATGCCAGACTCCCCAAACTCTCTGCTATGCGACTCAAGGCATCGGCCACTATATTGGCCTTCCCCGGATAGTATATAATAGTTAGTTCTGCTGAAACAGATGCTGCAGATAACATTGATTAGTGAAAACCTCACAATGCACCCCATAAAAATAATGACGTCAAATCTTCAAGGCGTGAACAATGGCTACTAGCTCGAGATCATGCACTAGGTAATTCTTTTCATGGATATTCAACTGGTACGAGGCCTAGACAATCACCCTACCCTCCTACATCAAAACACAATCGGTGCCTATCCTCGAGGCATCACAATATACGGTATAAGAACCTGAAGTTGATAGCAATACTAACACTAGAGTTGAGGTCAATACAGTCCTGAGCTTCTGAAAGATCTCCTCACATTCGTCTGACCACCTGAACGGAGAAACCTTCTGGGTAAATTTGGCCAAGGGCGAAGCAATAGAAGAAAACCCAACCACAAAGCGACGGTAATATCCCGCCAAACTAAGGAAGCTCCTAATATCCGTAGCTGAGGATGGTCTGGGCAAACTCTGCACCGCCTCTATCTTCTTCATATCAACCTAAATACCTTCAGTGGACACCACGTGCCCCAGGAAAGCTACTGAGCCAAGCCAGAACTCACACTTGGAGAACTCTACATAAAACTTCTCCTCCCACAATCTCTGTAAAACAACTCTCACATGTTGAGCGTGCTCCTCTTGGCTACGAGAATGTACCGGGATGTCATCAATGAAAACAATAACAAAAGAATAAAAGTACGACTGAAACACATTGTTCATCAAATGCATGAACGTTGTTGAGGCATTGGTCAGCCCAAAAGACATCACCATAAATTCATAGTGAC
The DNA here is from genome assembly GCA_005239505.1 of Nicotiana paniculata. NCBI lineage: Eukaryota > Viridiplantae > Streptophyta > Magnoliopsida > Solanales > Solanaceae > Nicotiana > Nicotiana paniculata. Next base: position 20,182 of record ML336318.1, read on the forward strand.
CATAATGAGTCCTGAAATCTGTCTTGGGAATATCAGAATCCCGAATCTTTAGTTGATGATACTCGGATATCAATTCAATCTTAGAGAACACTCTGGCTCCTTGAAGCTGATCAAACAAATCATCAATACGAGTTAAGGGATACTTATTCTTGACTATAACCTTGTTCAATTGCCTGTAGTAAATACACATTCTCATGGAACCATCTTTCTTCTTTACAAATAACACTGGCACACCCCAAGGAGACACACTAGGCCGAATAAACCCTTATCTAGGAGTTCCTGAAGCTTCTCTTTCAATTCCTTTAACTCCACTGGTGACATACGATATGGTGGAATAGAAATAAGCTGATTGCTCGGCACCAAATTGATACCAAAATCAATATCCCTGTCAGGTGGCATGCCTGGCAAGTCAACAGGAAACACGTCTGAAAAATCAAGGATCACAGGAACAAAATCAATAGTGGGAGTCTCAACACTGACATCCCTCACAAAAGTCAAATACGATAAACATCCCTTTTATACCATATGTTGGGCCTTCAGGTAAGAAATCACCATACTAGGCACATACTCAATAGAACCTCTCAACTCAACCCTCAGAAATCCTGGCATTGCTAAGGTCATAGTCTTAGCGTGACAATCCACAACAACATGACACGAAGATAGCCAATCCATGCTCAATATCACGTCAAAGTCAACCATGCTAAGCAATAACAGATCCACTCGGGTCTCCAGACCAACAATAGATATCACACACGATAGGTACACACGGTCCACAACAATAGTACCGCCCACCAAAGTCGACACATGAACATATGTAAGTAAGGACTCACGAGGCATATCAAGAAAATGAGCAAAGTATGATGAAACATAAGAATACATGGAACCTGGATGAAATAAGACCGAATCATCTCGGTGACATACTGAAATAATACATGAAATCACTACATCTGAGGCAATAGCATCTGGTCTAGCTGGAAGTGCATAAAATTGAGCCAGACTTCCACCTAATCGACCTCCCTCTCTAGGGCGGTCACTAGATGACTGGCCCCCACCCCTAGCTTCCTGGGCTGGTGGTGAAGTAACTGGTGCTGAAGTTGAAGTCAACCTCTCTGCTGGAATGAACCACCCGAAAGACGGGGACAAAACCCCTTGATATGACCCGGATCACCACACTTAAAGCAACCCCTCTCAGCAAATGACAATGGGGACTGAAGGGAATTCCTAGAACCAGAATAACCACTATAAGAACCATGCGCCGAGGAACCCTGAACTCATGGTAGCCGAGATGAACAGTAGGCTGGAAGAGCACTGAATGAGGAACGAACTGGATGAGAGCTGCATGGACCATGCCTCGATGATGCACCACTGTAGGCTGGGAGGACTAGTTAAGGAAGCCTAAATGAACGGCCTCTGTTGTGCTGAGACTGACCTCCTTAATGAACACCACCAAAACTACCAGATCCTCGAGGCCTCTTGGCCTCCCTCTTGAATCTCTCCTGGCAGTAAACTGACTCAATCTCTCTGGCAATGTCAACAACCTCCTCAAAAGAAGTGCCAGATACCCTCTCCCTGGTCAGAAAAATCCAAAGCTGATAAGTGAGGCCATCAACGAACCTCCTGATACTCTTCCTATCCGTGGGAACTAGCCAAATAGCATGACGGGACAACTCGGAGAACCTCATCTCATACTGCATCATGGTCATGTCCCCCCTAACGCAACTGCTCGAACTCCCTGCAGGACTGCGGTACATACTTATCCAAGAAAAGAATGGAGAACCGATGCCAGGTTAGGACCGCTACATCAACAGGTATATGCCTCTCATAGTACTCCCACCAAGCGAGTGCAGCTCCTGAGATCTGGAAGGTAGTAAATGGGACCCCACTGGCCTCCAATATCTCTGTTATGCGAAGAATTCTCTAACACTTTTCTAAGAAGCCCTGGGCATCCACGCCCTCAGTACCACTGAAAGTCGAAGTCTTAAGTCTACTAAATCTCTCCAACCTGTGGTTCTCATCGCCTTCCAAAGATGGGACAACAAAATCCTAGGCTGGGGCAACCGGCTGGGCTGGAGCTGCCTCCGATGCCTGAAGCCCCTGGGTAACCTGCTCAGGTGTCCGGGCAGCTGGAGTCTGAGTGCCTCCCCTGGCCTGAGAAGTAGCGGCAATAGTAGACATAATGACTGCCTGTGCAAGACTGGTGCACACCGTCAAAATCTGAGCTTAGGTCTCTTGAAGACCCGAAATCACAATAGGCATTGTTGGTGCCTGAGCCGATCCCGTTGGAAAATTTGTGGCGGGACCTGATCCTGAACAATAGGAGGGTCCATAGGTACTGCCCCGGCTGCTGTGCGGGCTGCACCCTTCCGTCTTCCACGGCCTCGACCTATTACTGGTCTAGCTACTGTTTGGTCACCCTGATAGGTAGCGCGAGTCCTCACTATCTGTGAGAGAATGAAAACAACATAAGTTTAGTTCCAAGAATCTCGAACAACATAAGTTTCCTAAGGGTTCAGTAGCCTCTCGAAGAGAATTACAAACATCTCCATACCAATTTGCAAGGCTCTCCTAAACATGATCATGATTGGCGAAAGCTATTTAACCTAGAGCTCTTATACCAACCTGTCACGACCCTGAAACACCCATCGTGATGGCGCCTGTCGTGGAATCAGGCAAGCCACACATTTTGTTTATGTAAGATTATTTTTCAGAAAAATTGTAAATTCAATAGAAAAAGTATCAACAATAATCCATTTAAAAGTTTAACATCGTTAAAACATCATTTAAAAACCAAACCCAGATCTAGTGTTACCGAGCCACGAGCTACTATAAATACAATGTCGACATGTAAGCTGACATAATACTGCCTGAAGAAAAACGAAATACAATAGGAAGATAAAGAAGGAGAAATCGAGGCTGCGATCACCAACTTCTACCTCGAAGACTCTAGGGAACTCTATCAGCCAATCAACCACTCCTACCGGGCCTCGATGAACCTGGATTTGCACACAAAGTGCAGGGGGGGTAACGTGAACAGATAATTAAAACAATATATGACCGATAATGATAAGTAACCCATGTATATCTCAGTACTCTACATTCCAATGTATCAACAGTGTGAAAATGCACCTATTGCTCACAACTCTCACATCGAAGTCCACTCAGTATTGTACATGGCTCTCGGGCACAAGGAAGATCCATTCCGGATAGTACACAAACATCGGTGAACGTAATCACTCAGTATTGAAGAAAAAGGCCGATCCATCCCCACAGAGAAGATCCATATCCGGAACACAACACTCAGACAAGATCCATGTCCAGGGACAATCCATCCCTCACATATCATCAACTTCGGAAAAGATCCATGCCCAAGGAATATCCATCCCTCCATATCAATGCGCTCACTGGGGGTGTAAAGACTCCGGAGGGGCTCTTATTAGCCCAAGCGCTATATCAAGCCAACGAAGGCATGATCAGAGTATCGATGAGGTGTGCAGTCCGATCTCATAATTGTCTCAATAACAGGATCTCGGCCTCACTCAGTCATTACTCCCCAGTCTCGCTCACATGGGCTCACAGATGCATGAACTAGCCCGAAACAATGATAGATATATAAAATCAACAATTACCGAGACTGAGGCATGAAATAATATGCTATGACAGGACTGAGTATACAAAATTAAATAAGCACGTAAGGAGACAACAATATATGACCACTCGGGTCTTAGCATTTTTGACGTGAAGCCGTAGAATTTGACTTAGTATGAATTCTAGCATGTTCACATTAACCACATCAATAAAAGCGCGAATATTAATCCGAAATAGCTACTAGACAGTGCCATGGGATGGGCCAGGCCAGAAATCACTCGGTACACGCATGCACGCCCGTCACTTGGCATGTGCGTCACCTTAATTATGGTCATATGTCATATAGTTCAGGGTTTCAAATCCTCAGAACCAAGTTTGGAAACGTTACTTACCTCAAACCCGACTAAAGTCCTAGCCTTCAATGCCTTTGCCTCTAGACTCGGCCTCTGATTGCTCCAAATATACCAAAAATCAGATTTATATGATTAATATATATCAAGGAGTGAAACCCATTCAAAAATTATCAAATTCACCTGAAAATCCCGAAATTGGCAAAACTTGAACACCGGGCCCACGCCTCAGAATTTCATTAAAATCACATGAAAAGAATTTTCATCCTCCCACGAGTATATACATACTAAGAACATCAAAATCGGACCTCAAATGACCCCTCAAATCCCTAATTAATGATCTCCAATTACAAGCCCGTATTCCCCAATTTTTTGTCAGTAATTTCCATAATTTTAACCCCCAATTAGTCAAATAATCATATATAAATGAGTTTTAAGTCCAAAAGTCTTACCTCCACGAAGAACCCTCCAATTTCCTCTTCAAAACACTCCAAAAAGCTTCAAACCCGCATAAAAATATTGGAAAAATGACCAAAATTCGCTAAGGGTTCTATTTATATGTTCTGCCCAGCAATGACCACACCTGCAGCTTCATTCTCGCACCTACGGTCCTAGGTGCGCACCCACAAGATTTTATTTAAATTCAAAATTTCGCATCTGCGCTTCATTTTCTGCATCTGCGGCTCCGCAGGTGCTGCCCGTCCTCCGCATCTGCGGTCCTTCTCCAGCCTAGCCAATTCCGCTTTTGCCATCCCTCATCCGTTTTTGAGGACTCGCACCTACGGTCCCCTATCTGTGCGAGTCCACATGTGCGGAAAAACCAGAAGGCTTCACACCAGCAGTTCCAAAATGCCAAAACCCATGCTGATAACCATCCGAACTCATCTTGAGGCCCTCGGGACCTCAACCAAAAGTACCAACAAGTCATAAATGATCACCCGAACTTAGTTGAACCCTCGGAGCACCCAAAATAACACTGAAACATCACATCAACCCATGATTCAAGCCTAAGGGATTTTCAAACATTCCAAAAATCACCAACAGTGCCGAAACTACCCAAAACTCGTTCGAATGACCTAAAAAGTTGCACACACATAAAAAATGACGCTAAGAACCTGTTCTAACTTTTGGAATTCCATTCCGACCCCGATAGTTAATTTTCCACTGCCGGCCGGAAATTGCCAAAACTCAATTTCGCCAATTCAAGCCTAAGTCCACTCCGGACCTCTAAACCACATTCCGAACAAACTAATATGTCCCAAATCACCTAACGAAGCTATCTAAACCCTAAAATCCGCATTACGAGGTCGTTTACCTAATAGTCAACTTCCGGTTGACTTTTTCAACCATAAGGCCAACTTAAGAGACTAAGTGTCTCATTTCTCACCACGGCCACTCCAGACTCGAAACCAACCGACCAACACATCGAAAATAGGCTAAGCAATACATGACAAAGCAAAAACAGGGGAAATGAGGCAAATATCACGGAACGACCGGCCGGGTCGTTACCAGTACATGAGGTCGATTATACTGATCCTGCACTCTACACTTTCTGTGCAGATCTAGGTATCGGTTCGTGCTGATTCCGAAATTTGTAGCTGACTTATACTCCGAAAACCCAAGATAGATCTGCCGACGTCCGTAGATTCCTGGAGTCCCCTCCTATACTCTCATTACTGTTTTTCTTTGGTTCACAAACAATTGCATACTTTTCTTTCAGCCAAATACTTTTCGATAAATCATAGTAGTCCCAGAGTTGTGACTCTAGATCATGGGTAGTTAGATATATAAATATCATATGTGCAGTGTTATTATGCAATTTCGTTTCTTTATTAACTCATCATGTGTTAATTGTAGTGTTCCTCCGTAAATTTTAAGATTTTTATGTTGTAAATTTCTCATGTTGGCTTGCCTAGCAAGTGTAGTGTTAGACGCCATCACGATCCCTACGGTGGGAATTCGGATCGTGACGATAATTAGGCCATACAAAAATCAACTACAAATCTCCTCCTCCTTTTTTTTTTTTTTTTTTTTTTTTTTTNACCAAGGTAAGTAGTACTAATATTTGTGGATTAAAATTCAACAAAAGAACTCTCAATCTTTTAGTAGTAACTGTTACAGATATCCATATTAATTAAACAATTTGGACATTGATTAAAGTATAAGCAAAAGGTGCAAATCACTGCTACGAAAAGAAACTCTACTTTTATCTAACAGAAGTATTATGGCGCATTTTCCAACTAATAGCTTGCAGTTCTAATTTAGTATTCTAGCTACAAATCTGCAAGTTGATGCTACACTTTTAGACAATCGCTCAGAATGTCTTTTACAATATTAATTTGTTTTTCGTCACCCTTTTTTCTTTAAATTTTCTTGACCTCTACTCAAGCAAAAGCTTGTTAATTGTGGAAAACCTCTAAGAAATATTTATACATTATAAAAAACATTTATATATACAAAATATTTTTAAAAAATTATATGAATGTACTAAATTCGTTTGAGAGCTCAGGAATTGGTGATTTTCAGTGGGTTTTGAAGATAAGGATCATAGGTAACGTTTTCTAATCCTAATTCGTTGTTAGATCATTAATCCCCGTTGTTTTCTTTAGTTTACTTAACAAAAATGGGGGAAAACCCATGGGAACTTGATGAAACTTCCCCAAACCGAAATTCTGAGAATTTAAGGGGTTTTTGGCATCGGATTTCGATGTTTCTGGTCGAGTAAGTTCGTGAGTGAATGGGTGTCCGAAAAATATAATTTTTACCCGAGTCCGAGATGTGGGCCCGAGCGGCGTTTTGGTCAAAATTCCTAATTTCGCGTGTTAGCTTCGAATTTATTAGTTATTTTGATTTCTTGAAATGATATTTACATTATGCAATCGAATTGAACAGATTTGGGCCACCCGGAGTTGGATACTCGTGGCAAGAGCGTGATTATTGGTTGATTAGCACAATCGAGGTAAGTGGCTTGCCTAACTCTGTCTTGGGGAAATTCCCTTAGGCATTTATAACTAATTATTGACATAAAAAAACTCGTGTACGTGAGGTGACGAGTACGTGCACGGGATATTCTCACTAATTTCATTGTTTCCCTTTAGGAGATACTTCATCTTCAATTCCTATTATTTCTGTTAATGGTTTAACTGAGTAATAACTTAAGATTTTATCAAGTCCAACGTTTTTACCTGATTCTCCACTCGTTACTATTATTTGAAATTGGGTTAAATACCTTCCCCTATATTTGCCAACTGTTTTCCCAAACTTTTGAATTACGCTATATCTTATATACATCTCGCATTACATATTTACATTGGGACTGCGAGCTATGACCTGAGACTTTCCCTTGCATTGGATTGCATATTTACATCGGGACTGCGGGCTATGACCTGAGACTTTCCCTTGCATTGTATTGCATATTTACATCGGGACTGCGGGCTATGACCTGAGACTTTCCCTGGCATTGCATTGCATATTTACATGCTGAGCATGCTATTCCTCCCTCAATCTCTACAACACAACTCTCAAATGCTGAGCATGCTATTCCTGGCGACGAGAATAAAGCAGGATGTCATCAATGAACACAATGACGAAGGAATCAAGATAAGGCTGAAACATGTTGTTTATCAATTGCATTAACGCAGCTGGGGCACTGATCAGCCCAAATGACATAACCAAAAACTCATAATGACCATATCTGGTCCTGAAAGCAGTCTTTGGAATATCAGAATCCCGAATCCTCAACTGCTGATACCCACATCTCAAATCAATCATAGAAAACACTCTGGCTCCCTGAAGCTGGTCAAACAAATCATCAATGTGGGGCAAGGGATATCAGTTCTTCACCGTAACCCTATTCAACTGCTGATAGTCAATACACAAACGCATGGACCTATCTTTCTTCTTTACGAACAACACCGGTACACCCCAAGGTGACATACCAGGCCGAATGAACCCCTTATCCTGGAGTTCCTGAAGCTTCTCCTTCAATTCCTTTAGCTCCGCTGGTGCCATACGATATGGTGGAATAGAAATAGGCTGAGTTCCTGGCACGAGGTCAATACCAAAATCAATATCCCTGTCAGGTGGCATGCGTGGCAGGTCTGCAGGAAACACATCCGAAAAGTCACGGACCACAGGAACTTAGACAATAGCGGGAGTCTCACCACCGTCATCCCTCACAAAGGACAAATAAGATAAACACCCTTTCTCAACCATGCGCTGAGCCTTCAGGTAAGAAATTACCCTGCTAGGCATATATTCGGAAGAACCTCTCCACTCAACCCTCGGACACCCCGGCATAGCTAATGTCACGGTCTTAGCGTGACAATCAAGAACAACATGGCACGGAGATAACCAATCCATGCCCAATATCACGTCAAAACGACTATGCTGAGTAACAGTAGGTCCACTCGGGTATCCAGACCCCCAATAGATATAATGCACGACCGAGACACACGGTCCACAACAACAGTATCGCCCACCGGAGTCGACAAATGAACAGAGGTGATTAGAGACTCACGGAGCATATCCAGAAAATTGGCAAAATATGAAGAAACATAGGAATATGTAGAACCAGGGTCAAATAAAGCCAAGGAATCACCGCAACAGACTGAAACAATACATGCGATCACGGCATCTGAGGCCATAGCATCCGGCCTAGCTGGAAATGCATACATGCGAGCCTGACCTCCCCCTGCTCGATTTCCTCCTCTAGGGCGGCCTCTGGCTGACTGACCGCCACCCCTGGCTTCCTGGGCGGGTGGTGAAGTGACTGGAGCCAAAGTCGAGGGCTGGCCCCTATACTGAGAAGATCCAATGGAACGGCGGGGACACTGCCTCCACACGTGCCTGAACTCTCCATACTCAAAGAAACTCCCTGGAGCTGGAGGAGCGGACTGATAGAAACCCCTAGCACCTGCACGACCACTGGAAGACTCATGCATAGAAGAACCCTGGACTGGAGGTGCTCGAGCTGCACTCTGAGCTGGGAGGGCACTAAATGATGTGCATCCTGACTGAGAACCACTAGGACCCTGCCCCGAGGAGGCACCACTATATGCTGGACAGCCTGACCGAGGAGGCCTGAATGAATGGCCCCTACCCTGCTGAAACTGTCCCCTGAAGGGAGCACCACTGGAACTGCCGAACCACGAGGCCTCTTGGCCTCCCTCTCCTCTCGCTCCTAGCGGGGAACGGACTCGATATCTCGAGATATGTCAAAAACCTGCTCGAATGAAGCACCCGATACTCTCTCCCGAGTCATAAGAAACCGAAGCTGATAAGAAAGACCATCCACAAACTTCTTCACCCTCTCCCTATCAGTAGGTACAATCTCAGAAGTATACCTAGCCAGCTCGAAGAACCTCATCTCGTACTGAGTAACTGATAACTCTCCCTGGCGCAGCTGCTCACATTGCGTGCACTACTCCTCTCCATGGGACTGAGGAACATACTTCTCCAAAAAGATCGTGGAGAACTGCTGAACCAACTGGCCTACGCCTCTCGAGAAACTCCTACCATGTAAAGACAGCACCCGCAAACTGAAATGTAGCGAATGAGACCCCACTGGTCTCCAAAATACCCGCGGTACGCAGTATCCTCTGGCACTAATCTAGAAATCCTTGGGCGTCCTCGCCCTCTGTACTGCTGAAAGTTAGAGGCTGAAGTCTGCTGAATCTCTCCAACCTGCGCTGCTCATCCCGGTGCCTGAATACCCTGTGCAGCATGCTCAGGTGCCCGGGCAGCTGGAGTATGATTTCCTCCCCCGACCTGAGCTGCAGTGGCAGTAGAAGAGATGGCGACCGCCTGAGCCAAACTAGTTCATACTGTCAATATCTGAGACACGGTCTCCTGAAAACCCCCAATAACCATAGGCACTGCTGGTGCCTGAGCCTGTCCCGCTGGGACACCACCGACGGGAACCTGATCATGATCAATAAGGGGATCCTGAGGTACTGCCCCGGCTGGTGCGCGGGCTGGCCCTCTACCTCTACCACGGCCTAGACTGCGGCCCCAACCTCTCGCTGGTCTAGGCGGTGGATGGTCACTCTGATCGGTGCGGCGTGTCCTCACCATCTATGAGAGAATGAAACAACGTAAGTTCAGATTCAAGAATCAATATATCAGCACGAAAGAGTTCAAGAAAGATATAAACCTTTTAAAGATAAGTACAAACGTCTCCATACCGATCCACAAGACTCTACTAAACCTGCTCATGACTGTTGAGTCATATGTAACCTAGGTCTCTGATACCAAACTGTCACGACCCCAAATCCTAAACCGGCCGCGATGGCGCCTATTGTGGAACTAGGCTAGCTAATAATCACATGTTCATAATTTCTTTTAAAATCCCATTTCAAAAATCCGAGCATTTCATAAATATACAGAAATTACTGAATAAAGTAGGTCAACATTATACAATACTGCCAATCCCAAAACCCGGAGTGGACGTGTCATGAGCATCTATAAGAATAAGTCATAATTTACTGTCATAATACAAAACATCCGAATGAAATCTAGATACAACAGGGAGGGAAAAATAGAGATGCTGCGGACGCTAAACAACTACCTCAATATCCCGCAAATCTGGCTCCGCTGCGGAATAAAGGCTAACGTTTGATATCTGCTCCTGAATCTGCACACAGAAGTGTAGGGAGTAATGTGAGTACACCAACTAAGTAGTAATGAAAATAAATCAGGTTTGAACGGCAAGAACACATAAAATCAATGTCATCAAATCACAAGAGGCACAACCTTACTTTCTATAGTATCACATAGATGTATGAAATCGTCATGCCTTAAAATCAAATTCCGAAAAACCCTTTTAAAATGTATATTTTTCAACAAATTCAAGTGAAACGTTTAGTATAAAAATTAAATGAATCATATAGAGGCCCCTCGGGAAAAACATATTTCATAGGCTCAGTGTGAAAGTAGTAAAGTCATAAGCAGCCCCTTGGGCAAAACATGAATCATAATCAGCCCCTCGGGCATGCCTCACAGTCACTCAGAATCATTCCCTCAGCACCTCACAGTCACTCATTGCTTCCCAATCGCTCGTCACTAGGCACTCGGCACTCGACACTCGATAGGTACCTGCGCTCACTGGGGGTGTGTAAAAAATCTGAATTCAGAGGGGCTCCTTCAGCCCAAGCTCTAATAAGCAAGCCAAATCATGGCATAAATTACTCCCAGGCTCTCGGCCTCACTCAGTCAGACACTCTCGACATGCCACTCGGGCAATAAAAAAAATGGGGTTCTCGAACCAAATACTGTTTCACTTCAAGAAATCGTAATATCATCAAATAGGAGTATCAACAATTTCACAAGAAAGACTAAGTGTAAAATCATAATTTCAAAGTAGTGAGAATATAAGAAAAATAGCCCCCAAGGGGTTAAAACAGATTGGCACTAGGCCCCAAACATAGCTTACAACCCAAATATTTCACAATTCTTTAGAACATAATTTAACACAAGGTTTTGAGTAAATATGCAACTCTTCAGTTGTCGCGGAGAGGTCCTAGTCCAATCCAAAAATCAGTACGTGCCACATACTCGTCATTCGACATGTGCGCCATTCCAAAAACAGTAAGAAATACGAAGTCCGGGGTTTCATACCCTCAGGACAAGATTTATAGCCATTGCTTACCTTTACCTGGCCGCGACACTAGTCCACCATGCACTCACCCCTCAAATTTGCACCCGATTGCTCCGAATCTAGCCAAAACCAGTTTAACATCATCAATATATATGAGAGGAACTCAACCCAATCGAAAATTATCAAATTAAACAAGAATCTCAAAATTCAGCCAAACCCAAGCCCCGATCCCACGTCAAGGAACTCAAAAGTTTTTACACCAGTAGAAACCTCGTCGTCCTACGATTCTACTCATACAAAAATCATGAAAATCGGATCACAATTGTATACCCAAAACCTCAAAAGAATTTCCAATTCTCCACCCCCTTATTCCCAACCTTTTCCTACTCAAATCCATAAATTTTCAAGCTTAATCCGCAAAAAAAAACATAGGAACGATTATACTGTTTCTGCCAGACATTTTCGCTCCTACGAACCACTAGCCACACCTGCGGACCCGCACCTGCGGTCCCAGGTGTGCACCTGCAGAATCTTACTTAAGGGCCAATCCCGCGCCTACGGCCACTTCTTCCGCACTTGTGGCTTCGAAGGTGCGATGCTCCTTCAGCACCTGCGACATCGCAGGTGCGACAAATTCCTCGCACTTGTGGACCACTCCCCACTCAGCCAAATCTTGCACCTGCGGAGCCCAGTCCGCTCTTGCAGAACCGCATCTGCGGCTCCCTTTCCGCAGGTGCGAAAACACCAGCAACAGCACCATGCAGATTTACCAAAGTCACCCCAAACTTCCCGTCAATCATCGGAAATCAATATCGAGCCCCTCGGAGCCCCAACCAAACATACCAACACACCCCATAGCGTTATTCCAACTTAGTCAAGCCTTCGAAATACCAAAAAAAAACACGGAAACACAAAATTTACATCAAATTCAAGCCTATGAACTTTGAAATTTCCCAATTTCACCAACTACGTCGAAACCAACCAAAACACCTCCGATTGACCTGAAATTTTGCAGACATATCCAAAAAAACATTATGAATTTGTTCCAACTTCCGGAATTCCATTCCGACCTCGATAGCCTAATTTCCACTGCCGATCGGAGATCGCCAAAAACTAACTTTCGCCAGTTCAAGCCTAATTCTACACCGGACATCACAAAAATATTCTGAACACACTCCTAAGTCCCAAATCACCTAATGAAGCTATCCGAGCCATAAAATCCATATTCCGGGGTCATTTACCGATAAGTCAACTCTCAGTTGACTTTCTCAACTATTAGGTTACTTTAAAAGGCTAAATGCCTAAACTCTCACCATAACCACTCCGGACCCAAACCAACTGATCCAACACATCAAAAACAGGATACTGACTCCCGCAGCCCGTACTCTTAAGCAGAGGGTTCATATAGGGCATGTTCCAGAGTATATCCCCATGCCTCCTGCAGCCCCAATTCAGCCTAAGGCTAGAGCAGCTGTATCATAGTCTGAGCACCTCCGTCTTGAAAGGTACAAGAAGTACCACCCGCCTGATTTAAGCGAATTGGCTTCAGATGACGCTCTGGGTTTTCTTGAGGAGTGTCATCGTATCCTTCGCACTATGGTTATTGTGGAGATGAGTGGAGTCTCTTTCACTACTTTGCAACTGACAGGAGCAGCTTATCAGTGGTGGCGTGCATTTGAGCTTAGTAGTCCGGATGAGGAAGCCTCACGTAGTTGGGTTCAGTTTTCAGAGATTTTTTCCTTGAGTTTGTCCCTCAGAGTCTCAGGGATGCTTGGCGTGCAGAGTTTGAGCAGCTACGCCAGGGTACCATGACCGTGTTAGAGTATGTAGTCCAGTTCAGCGACTTGGCACGACATGCACTAGTTTTGGTTTCTACGGTCAAAGAGAGAGTCTGCCGTTTTATTGAGGGGATCCATCACAGCACTTGTACTAGCATGGAAAGGGAGCTGGAGACAGATATTACATACCAGCAGGCCGTGAGCATTGCTAGGAGGATTGAGAGTATGTTAGCCCGGGACAGAGAGGAGAGGGAGGCTAAGAGGTTTTGAGAGACGGGTCATTGTTTAGGAGTTCGTACACCTACAGCACGCCATGGTAGGGGTTTTTTGAGCCACCCCATTCATTCAGATCTTCCAACAGCCAGTGGTATTCCAGCTCCTCCTAGACCCCAGGAGCCTTATTATGCACCACCGGTATCTCAGGTGCCTCCAGCTCGAGGTGCTATCACTAGCCAGTCCAGCAGGCCAGTTCAGAGTCAGTAGCAGCCATTGCATCCTCAGAGGGGTTGTTTTGGGTGTTGTGACCCTCGGCATATGATCAGGGATTTCCCAAGAGCAGGGAGGGGCGCACCACCTCAGACTTACCAGGGTGCACCCCCTCAGATTTATCAGGCTCCACACCTTCCTCCAGGTCTTCCAGCTATTCTTCCAGCCCCAGTTGCTACCCCACCACCTCAGACAGCTCGAGGTGGAGGTCGGGGAGGTCGAGGTCGTCCTAGAGGGGGAGGCTATACCAGGTACTATGCTCTTCCGGCCCAGTCTGAGGCCATTGCTTCAGATTCAGTCATTGTAGGTATTGTTCCTATTTGTCATAGGGATGCATCGGTATTATTTGAACCAGGATCTACATATTCATATGTGTCTTCTTATTTTTCTTCACATTTGGGGATAGCCCGGGACTCTTTGAGTTCCCCTGTTTATGTTTCTACTTCGGTGGGAGATTCTCTTATTTTGAGCCGTGTATATCGGTCATGTTTGATTACTATCAGTGGTTTTGAGACCAGAGCTGATTTGCTACTACTTAGTATGGTAGATTTCGATGTTATATTGGGTATGGACTGGATGTCTCCCTATTATGTTATTCTTGATTGTCACGCCAAGACTGTGACATTGGCTATGCCAGGATCTCCGAGGTTAGAGTGGAGAGGCTCCTTGAAGTATACTCCCCACCGAGTCATTTCTTTTCTTAAGGCTCAGCGGATGGTTGGGAAGTGGCGTCATGCATATTTGGCTTATGTGAGAGATGTTAGTATTGAGACCCCTAAAGTGGAGTCAGTTCAAGTTGTCAGAGACTATTCTGATGTGTTTCCAGCTGATCTTTCGGGTATGCCACCTGATAGAGACGTTGATTTCGGCATTGACTTGTTGCCGGGCACTCAGCCCATATCCATTCCTCTTTAGTGCATGGCTCCTCTGGAGCTGAATGAGTTGAAGGAACAGTTACAGGATTTGCTTGAGAAGGGATTCATAAGGCTCAGTGTATCACCTTGGGGCGCTCCGGTATTATTTGTGAAGAAAAAGAATAGCTCGATGCGTATTTGTATTGACTACCGGCAGTTGAATAAGGTGACAGTGAAGAACATGTACCCATTGCCTCGCATTGATGATCTATTTGACCAGTTACAGGGTGCTAGAGTGTTCTGCAAGATTGATCTACGTTTGGGTTATCATCAGTTGAAGATTCGGGAACCGGATATCCCAAAGACTGCCTTCAGGACCAGATATGGCCACTATGAGTTCCTTGTTATGTCATTCGGGCTGACCAACACCCCAGCAGTCTTCATGCACCTGATGCACAACATATTTCGGCCTTATATTGATACTTTCATATTGTATTCATTGATGACATTATGGTATATTCTAGGTCCTAGGAGGACCATAAGCAGCACTTGAGGATCGTGCTTCGGACATTGAGGGAGAAGAAGTTGTATGCCAAGTTTTCTAAGTGTGAATTTTGGCTTGATTCTATGGCATTCTTAGGCCACGTGGTGTCTTCGGATGGGATCAAAGTAGATCTGAAGAAGTTGGAGGCGGTTCAGAGTTGTCCCAGACCTTCCTCAGCTACTGAGATCCGCAATTTCCTCGATTTGGCTCGGTATTACCGCCATTTTGTGGAGGGATTTTCATCCATTTCAGCTCCTATGACCAGAATGACCCATAAGGGTTCACTTTTTATATGGCCTGCGAAGTGTGAGGAGAGATTTCAGAAGCTCAAGACTGCCCTGACTACAGCTCCTGTGTTTGTTTTGCCTACCCGTTCCGGATCCTATACAATTTATTGTGTTGCTTCGAGGATTGGCTTGGGAGCGGTGTTGATGCAGGACGGTAGGGTGATTGCCTATGTGTCCAGGCAATTAAATGTCCATGAGAAGAACTACACTATTCATGATCTCGAGTTGGCAATGATTTTTCACGCCCTGAAGATATGGTGTCATTATATAGATGGTGTTCCCTGCGAGATATTCACGGATCACCGGAGTTTGCAGCACATATTTAGGAAGAAGGATCTAAATTTTCGCCAGCGTAGGTGGTTAGAGTTGCTAAAGGACTATGACATCACTATATTATACCACCCGGGGAAGGCCAATGTGGTGGCCGACGCCTTGAGTCGCTGGGCGGAGAGTTTGGGGAGTTTGGAATACCTTCATGCAGCTGAGAGGCCTCTAGCCTTAGATGTTCAGTCCTTAGCCAGTTAGTTCGTGAGATTGGATCTTTCTGAGCCTTGCCGGGTATTAGCTTGTGTGGTTGCTCGAACTTCCCTTCATGACCGTATTAGAGAGCGCCAGTATGATGATCCCTATCTATTCGTTCTTCAGGATAGAGTTCAGCGGGGTTATGCCAGAGATGTGACTGTAGGAGAGGATGTGGTGATGAGGATACAGGGCCATATCTGTGTGCCCAACGTAGATGGGCTTTGGCAGTTGATTCTTGAGGAGGCCCATAGTTCGCGGTATTCCATCCATCCAGGTACCATGAAAATGTACGAGGATCTGAGACAACACTATTGGTGGCGAAGGATGAAGAAGGATATAGCAGATTTGTAGCCAAACGTCTCAACTGTCAGCAGGTCAAATGTGAGCATCAGAGACCGGAAGGGTTACTTCAGCAGATTGAGCTTCTAGAGTGGAAGTGGGAGCGGATCACCATGGACTTTATGGTTGGACTTTCTCGGACTTTGAGGAAGCATGATGCTATTTGGGTGATTGTTGATCGGCTATGTTTCTATGATCGTTCGAGGACGAACGATTTTCTTAAGTGGCGGAGGATGTAACGACCCGGCTAGTCATTATAAGAATTAATGCCCCGATCCCCTATTTACCGTTTCTTCCATGTCTATTTATGTTATTGGAACTTGTCGGTGCATTGAGTGATGAAATTCGAGGTGATTTTGGACACATAGTCCATAAATGTGGATCTTAGCTTTAGAAATCTGGCCGAGCTAGAGTTGTGTGAAGATGGATCCAGAATGGGATTTTGTCGACTACGTTAGCTTCATTGGGTGATTTTGGGGTTAGGAGCGTATTCGGAATATATTTTCGAGGTCGGTTGTGGATTTAGGCTTGAATTGGTGAAAGTTAGAATTTCGGCGAATTCAGCCGATAGGTGAGATTTTGATATCGGACTCAGAATGGATTTCCAGAAGCGACAGCAGGTCCGTAATGTCGTTTATGACCTGTGTGCAATATTTGAGGTCATTCGGATGATTTTAGATGTGTTTCGGCGTCGGATGTGAATTCTAGAATTTTCCTAAGTTCCTAGGCTTGAATCTATGCATAATCGATGATTTTGATGCTATGAGGTGTGTTTTTAAGGCTCAACCTAGTTGGAATAAGGTATTAGGGTTGGTTGGTGGTATTGGTTGAGGTTCCGGGGGCCTCGGGGTTGTTTCGGATGCTTAACGGGAGAATTTGCAACTTCTCAAATTGTTGAACCAGACTTTCTTTTGGTGTTTCGCACCTGCGAAGGTTTTCCCGCAGGTGCAGACACGCAGGTGTGATAGGGCTGATCACAAGTGCGATGGTGAGGGGATTGACCAGTGGCGGTAGGTGCGACCTAGGATCCGCAAGTGCGGAATCGCAGGCGCGACCAAACCACCACAGGTGCGGCCCCAGTGGACTTAAGTGAATTCCGCACCTGTGATGCTTTTTCCACAGGTGCGGTGAACAGGACCGCAGGTGCGAGATCCCTATATGTTTATTCCAAAAATCCGAGGGTTGAATTTCATAAGTCTAAAATCGTTTGAGAGCTCGGGAATTGGTGATTTTCAGTGGATTTTGAAGAGAAGGATCATAGGTAACGCTTTCTAATCCTAATTCATTGTTAGACCATTAATCCCCGTTGTTTTCTTTAGTTTAATTAACAAAAATAAGGGGAAACCATGGGAACTTGATGAAACTTCCCCAAACCGAAATTCTGATAATTTAAGGGGTTTTTGGCATCGAATTTCAATGTTTCTTGTCGAGTAAGTTTGTGAGTGAATGGGTGTCCGGAAATTATAACTTTTACCCGATCCGAGACGTGGGCCCGAGGGGCGTTTTGGTCAAAATTCCTAATTTCGCGTGTTAGCTTCCAATTTATTAGTTATTTTATTTCTTGAAATGATATTTACATTATGCAATCGAATTGAATAGACTTGGGCCACCCGGAGTTGGATACTCGTGGCAAGAGCGTGATTATTGGTTGATTAGCATAATCGAGGTAAGTGGCTTTCCTAACTCTGTGCTGGGGAAATTCCCTTAGGAATTTATAACTCATTATTGACATAAAAAAAACCGTGTACGTGAGGTGACGAGTACGTGCACGGGATATTCTCACTAATTCCATTGTTTCCTTTTAGGATATACTTCATCTTCAATTCCTATTATTTCTGTTATTGGTTTAATTGAGTAGCGACTTAAGATTTTATCAAGTCCAACGTTTTTACCTAATTTTCCACTCGTTACTATTATTTGAAACCGGGTTAAATACCTTCCTCTATATTTTCAAACTGTTTTCCCAAACTTTTGAATTATGTTATATCTGATGTACATCTCGCATTACATATTTACATTGGGACTGCGGGATATGAACTGAGACTTTCCCTTGCATTCTATTGCATATTTACATCGGGACTGCAGGCTATGACCTGAGATTTTCCCTTGCATTGTATTGCATATATACATTGGGACTGCAGGCTATGACTTGAGAATTTCCCTTGCATTGCATTGCATATTTACATTGGGACTGCGTGCTATGACGTGAGACTTTCCCTTGCATTACATTGCATGTTTACATTGGGACTGCGGGCCGAGAATTGAGACTTTCCCCTGTATTGCATTGCACGAATATCTACTGATTTATATGCTGTACGGAACTGAGATTTATTACTTCGTTCCTCCCGGTTAACTTTACTTCTTGTTAATTATTACTGTTTTACTTAACTGTTAATTATATTTGTTTATTTTTGCAAACTCAGTGGGGCCGCAACCTGACCTCGTCACTACTTGACTGTGGTTAGGCTTGGCACTTACTGGGTACCGAATGTGGAGTACTCACGCCCTTCTGCGCATGTTTTTCTCATGTGCAGATATAGGTACCAGCGCACCGTTCCGGAGTCACTAGAGTAGCAGATATTTGGGAGACTTTGAGGTATTTCTGCAGCGTCCGTAGAGCTTCTAATTCCCCCTCCTATCTTAGCATAGTTATAGCTCGTATATGAGACTACACTTTGGTTTCCAGTTTTGTATATTGAACCATAGAGTTTAGCTTGTGGTGTTGGTGACATTCCGGGTTTTGGGAAGTACAAACTGTATATGCTGAGCAGCTACGTTATATCTAGTTGCTATATTTTATGTCTTTATTTTTATTGATTCTATTGTTTTCCACAAATTTCTAGGCTTATCTAGTCATAGAAACTAGGTGCCATCACGATACCTTTCGGAGGTAAATCGGGTCGTGACAAATATCATCAACAACATGAACAATAATAGAAACTATACTATCCCGACAAGGGAGTCAACAATGGAAACAATATCATCCCATCAAGAGAAACAGCTATAACCAATCTTGCTTAATTAATTAGCTTCACGAAATAAGTCCCAACTTGAACCAATGCTCCACAATAGAAAATGCCAAGAGAATCATCAACATGTATAATCATCAAGTTTAGCCTAAGTAGTATTTAATGAAAGATCATATCAATCACAATATAGGGTGAGGTAATACAAATTTTAGCTATGTAGGAAGTTTATGAAGGAAAATATAGCTTGATGATAAAAGAGGTAAAATATTCAGTTAACCAATTAAGATCAAATAAACAAAGAGGGAATCTGAAGTAAGTAATTCTAATTTAAGCAGGAAAGGATAAGATTAGTAATTAAGAATGCGGTCATAGTAATTACAACTTCGTACAGTAGAAGTATAAGGACCTCAGAATCCTAAAAGGGAAAATGTATACAAGAAAGTCCGAATACGCACTCATCACCTCGCGTACACGGACTACAATCAACATAGAAGACTTAAATCCTAAGGGATAGTTTCCCCCACACAAGGTTAGACAGGATACTTACCTCGAAGACGACAACCCGGTACTCTAAAATGGACATCTCGGGCAAAAGACTTCCGGACGGCTCAAAATTTACTTGAACAACTATTCGAATTGTGTGAAAAGCCCTCAAAGAATCGCCAAGAACCGAGCTTTAGAAGTCAAGATATGATAAAAATGGTGAAACCCTCTGTTTTGGATTATATTATGTGTGCCCAGATAGTTGACCATGGCGATCGCGGACCAAAGGATGTGATTGCATCAAAGAAGAAATGTTTCTAGCCAAAAAGGTGTTATGCGATCACGAAGGTATCAATGTGATCGCATATAAGGGAAATAGCTACTGCCAAAAAATGTGCACAGTGCGTTCGCGAGTTCAGCTGTGCGATCACGGCGGAGGAATTATCTACTGCCAAACGCTACACTATGCGATCGTATTAAAGAAAAATCTAGGGGGTGAGTCAAGAGAAACACTATGCGATCGCGACTACTGTTATGCGATCGCATATAAGGAAACCAGAAGACAGGTTCAGCAGTGGAAAAATGAGGGAAAATTGATCTGATGCCTATCCGGAACACATCCGAGGCACCCAGGACCCCGTCCAACCATACACACAAGTCATATTACCTCACACGGACTCGCTCGAGGCTTCAAATCACATAAAATAATACTAAACGACGAATCAAACCAAAAATCAACCTTATGAATTTTCAAATCTTCATATATCCAAACTCCTGTTGAAACCTATCAATTCAACCCGGAATGACGTGAAATTTTGCATACAAGTCACAAATAACACACCATACCTATAGACATTCCCAGAATTCCATTTTGAGCCAGACATCAAAATTTCACCTATCGGTTTAAATCTCCAAAATTCTAACTTTCGCCAAATTACCTCAAATTACTCTACGGACCTCCAAAACCAATTCCGGATGTGCGCCTAAGTCCGAAATCATCATACAAAGTTGTTGACATCACCCAAAACTCATTCCGAGGCCATTTACACAAAAGTCAAACCTCCAGTCAACTTTAATCACTTAAGTTTCCAAAATTGAAATTTGCCTCCCAATTCGACTTTGGATCATCTGGTAACTGAATCCAACCACAGACGCATGTCGGTATACCCAATGTGAAGTTGTTAATGATATTACGCCACCGAACGGAGCTTAAATTCTCAAAATGACCGACTGGATTGTTACATCATCCCCCTCTTAAAAGCAACTTTCGTCCTTGAACGTGCCAAGATTCACCTCGAACTCATCCAATCACTTATTGCACACTTCCAACACACACCCGTGGGTGATCTTACGTCACCCCAACCTACATAAGCCCGATGGAACAATCATAACTGTAATATAACCTTCCCATTACCACCAATAAGCCTCATAACTCAATTTCTCACCTTCTACTCATTCCCAAATGACACGATTCTAAATCCGTACCCGAGATTAGCGTCAACCAGCTGAATTAACTCATGAATATACCCATAAGATACGACCACACAATATAGCACATCACACATGGGCTCAAAATAACACTTTTGATCACAATAGCTGCCTGAAATCAACTCAGCATTGGCAATTAGCCTCACATTTTGAAATATCTTTGTTTCCAAGCCCCATAATACTAATAATGATGTAATAAACACGAATACCTCATTATTAGACACCCGAATCACCAAGACACAACTAACACCACCGGGCACACATCCCGCTAGCTAAACTAATCACATAACGAAATGACTGAATATGAAAATAGAAACATATAAAGGAACTATCAAACAAGACCATAGGCACGAATCTCTATCAATATTAATGACTAAGAAAAAGGGATATAACAAGGAAGAAACAAAGCATATGAAAAACCCACAAGGATCACATCCTGATAAAATTTCCACCGCGACACTCAGCCTGGTCAAAACATATCGAATCACAAATATCATGAGGACCTCGCCCCCAGCTCTAAATCGCATACCAAAAATATATCATACCAATTGAAATTCCCCACTAATCATTGATGAGTGGTGATTTTACCACTCGTTTTATCCTCTTTTCGTTAGATTTTGCGTCGCTCAATGATAACATGAGGTCGTTTATAGTGTGTATTGCTCGAATTTCAGGGAAATGATGCCATGAAGTGGTTGGTGTTGAATTGGAGTGGAGTTGAGCACAAAGTGGTGAAAAATGCACAAAACCTCCAATGATTCCGCACCTGCGGACTCTGGGTCGCTAGTGCGACCTCACACCTGCGGAGAATGGAACGCATCTGCAAAGAAGAGCTAAACTGTATAAAAGCCACACCTGCGAAGTAGTTCATGCACCTGCGGAACCGCAGGTGCGACGTGTCATTCACATCTTCTGAGAGTGCTCAAGATACCCAGACTAGAACATGCGATGGTGAGTCCGCTTCTGCGTAGACGCACCTGCGAGGAATTTTCCGCAGGTGCGGTCAACGGGCATCAGGACTGGACAGAATTGTAAAATCACATTTTCTTATTCCCAAATCACATATACTCGACCTACCAGATCTTTTGGCATTTTTTGGCATTGTAAAATAAATATTTGAGTAGAGAAGAAGAGAGAAAACATTTGTGGAAGCTATGGTTTGCACACACACTTGGGATTTGATGATTTCAACCTTGTGGTTAAGGATTTCTTACACATTTATGTTTGTTTCTTCATTTTCTTGATTTGTATAGAATATTTAAGTGTGTAGTATTTTTTTTCAACACTTGAATCTTGTTTATGGGAATATTCATATTTAAAGTGTGGATTAAATACCTTGTTGTGCTTATGTATTGAATGAAGTGATTATATATTTATGGAGTGAGTTATTGTTACTTTAATTATTCTTGTTCTTTAATGTTTCCAAAGGGATTAGCTTACCCTAGGACTCTCCCATTAATTCCGAATTAGTTTTGGAAAAGATAATTTGGGGTTGGGAAAGATTAATTAATAAGAACTTGAGGCTTTAACCCTCATTTTATAGATTCTACCTAGGGATAGGATTGAACTACTTGTAGCCATATTCGGGTGTGCTTAATCTATTAATTGGGTTAGGAATAATTCAATTAGGAAGTCTTATTAGTCTTTGGAAAAAGCTAGTTAAGAATTATTATCCATGGCTAATTAACATAAACTCGTTCATATTTGTAAAATCGTGAAATACATTAGATCGTTACTTGTGTGTAATTCCCGATGCATTCATACTTGTTGTCATTGATCATTTTACTTGCTTTCTAGGTTAGTTTATATTTTTGCATTTAGTTATAAGCATTTTCAAAACCAAAATCTATTGTTTGACATTCCTAATCGCCTCCATATTGTGCTCTTTGAGATTCGACCCCAACCTAGTTGGGTTATTATATTTTACAATCGGCCGCTTACACTATGTTAAGGTGTAATTTGAGTATATCAATCTCGACTGATAAAATCATAACGCTCACTGAACTCATATCTCGATGGAGTATCAAATCACAGCTCGTAAACAGAACACTTAGGAAAAATCACATTAAGCCCACCATGATGAACAACAAGGACTCACTTCTAGTCTTACGACTCTAAATTATGAATAAAACAACGAAAGACACGGGTTACAACTCATATAATCTCCCAACAGGAGCAAGCATGAAAAATAGAGTGCAAAGCATGAAACTCTCTTATCATTAAAGCAACAAACAAGGGAAACTCGTCTCGACCAGTAGAACTATAATGAAAAATACAGACGGTGCCCCTCTGTAACACATCAAAATATACTTGTGTGATAATATCTAGCACAACGGCCTCCAACCTACTATATGAAACACATTAACGGCTAGGGCCTCCCCCTCTTGGGCGCCCTCTACTCACCTGAATACCCCTGTTGTGACACACATGTTTGGATCTTGGAATAATCTCTCACCCTGTGGCTAACATCTCACGCTCAAAACAACATATCTACCGACGTGGTTGGGAATGCCATACAATACGGGTACTCTAAGACCCATGAGTACCTGAAACCCCATGCACAGCTAGTCATGCAACTAAACTGGATTACCCACAAAACCTCTAATGTGGGGTACCCTGCTTCCATATTAAGGACTAGTGGATTTCTGCGATCTACGAGGCCTCCTTGCCTCCCTGAACTCTCTCTCCTAATATCGTTTGTCCTCTTGCTCCCGGTCCCACAATCTCTCTAACTGGCGAGCGATCCCTACTACCTGCCGAAACGAGTCATCTGACTCTAACTCTCGACTCATGCTGAACTGAATATCATGCCAGAGTCCCTCAATAAATCTAGGAACTCACCTCCTAATTGAAGCAACCAAGTGAGGTACATAACTGGCCATCTCACCGAATCTGACAGCGTACTCTAATACTGACATAGTGCCTTGACGCAAATGCTCGAACTCCACACGTCATGCCTCTCGGAGGGAATGGAGTGCAACTCCCTCCACACATCTTTGAAACCTGAATCCATGCAAGTGAAGCTTACACGGCCAGGCTACTCCAACTCATATGCCCGCCATCGCTGACAAACCTCTCCTCTGAGCCGAGACGTGATAAAAACAACCTCGCTCGTCTCCACAATACCCGAAGTTCGAAAAATGTAGTGACACTCCCCCAGGAAACCATGGGCATCATTTGTCGCCAATCCACTGAAAGATATGAGGGTGGTACTTCCTGTACCTCTCAAGTCCAAGGTGTTCTTCCTCCGATGTTGCTGCCCTAACCGCGACTGAACTGAAACAACATGTTGTGATGCCATGACAACTGGAACCTGACCAACATGGTCTCACTGCTCTGAGTGTAGACGGTGGGAGTCTGAACTCCTCACTTGATCTGGGGAGTAGCCGGTGCACTAGAATCAATCCCATCTAAGTCAATGTACCATTTATACTCAAAAAACTACACCCAGGTCTTCTGAAGTCCGGGGTAGCAACAGGCACCTCCAGTACTTGTGCCCCAACTAGAACTATTGGCGGCTCCTCAACAGATGCTCTGGTAGGCATCTTAACTGCGGCACGTGCTTCTTGTCGACCTCTTCCTCTGCCTTAACGACCTCTACTTCGGGGGTAATATTATCAGGATCCACATCTCGTGTCCTCACCATCGGTGAGAGAATGGAACGGTAATTTCAAACTTTAAGATCAATGAACTCGCACGATATGAATGAAGGAATTCAAATTGTCCTAATAGTTCTGTAGCCTCTCGAAGATAAGTACAGATGCCTCCATGCCGATCCGCAATATTCTACCAAACTCGCTTATGACTCGTAGCACCTACGAACCTAGAGCTCTAATACCAACTTGTCATGACCCAATTTCCCCTCCATTGGGTATCGTGACAGCACCTAGTCTTAAGGACTAGGTAAGCCTGTCATTATTAAACATTAATCATAATACAAGAATTATTTAAGTGTTTTTCTAAAATAATTCTCTACACCTTACACATCTTTGATCACGCTCAACTATGTCTTGTAGAAGACTAAACGGGTGTTGCAAATATAATCCTGGGGTATTATGCCCAGAGTCGATCCCACAGGGAATTTACGTATCAATTGAGTTTATAAAATACTAAATTGTTGTCTAATCAAGTTTCTCAAGACTTTTGAGTATCAATTTGGTGATGATTAACTAATTCTACAATCAATAATAATAAACTAGCAATTAACTAACAATTTAATGTAACAATGATAATAAAAGGGTCTAAGGTTATGGTTTCCCCCATTGGTGAATTCTTCCTTGGATATTTCTTAGTTTAATTGGATGTCTCTATAAATCATGAATGCTCTCACTATCATAGATCTCTCTCAAGTAATTATGATAATTTACTAGGCGCACTCTCTCAAGTTACGCTAGCTAGATCGCAATACAGTTCACTTTAGATTGCACCCGGGGTATCGTTATCTATAATCTAACCTTTAAACCCTCGTTTATGACCTTCATATATACTTCGGGAGTGGTGTTGTTCAACAACTACCTAAATATGCACTCTCTCTCAAGTAGATACATAATAA
>MDKI01166913.1:0-17453 GCA_005239505.1 Nicotiana paniculata
TTTTGGTGTTTTTCTTTTAGACTCACTTCCCTCAAGAAAACTGTCTAGGAGGTCCATCGTCGGAAAAAGTCCACACACACACACACACACACACACACACACATATATATATATATATATATATATATATATATATATATATATATATATATATATATATATATACATATAATTTTTTTTAAATAAAAAAGAATGCAGGAACACCACTTTTAAAACTTAAATACAATACAAAACCATACTAAACCATATAAAAAAAATACAATACGAAAGCATATACATACAACAATATCACAAAAAAATAGATATATACAGCACCCACACCTAATTCATGCAATGTCCTCAGTGCATCATGTATAGACAAAGCAAGAAATAAAAGTAAGGCGCAAGAAATCCCTGGTCATTCAGCGTCTTCATCATCGGACGCTCTTCATTCCTCTTCATATTCATCTTCTTTATCATCTTCCGGCTCCGCATCAGAATCTTCAGGCGTGTTTATATCTTCATCATCTGGGAGTCTGTACCCCTCACCTGCTCCTATCATTTGCTGCACGTGCGCATTGAGTGGGTATCTCTGACCCAACTCATACCTTTCCTCACGTGATGCTGGACGAGCTCCTATGCGCAATTGTAAATCTATCATCCCATAGAGATGGGCCATGAAGCAATCGTCTCGCACATTACACTCAGCATTGGTCAGGGCAGACTCTTCTTTCAATCTTAAGCAAGTGATGTCTGATTCCTTAGTCAGTTTTTGATAAATAATGTGGTCAAAGTCGGGCTCCACCGCTACCTTTCCATTTAGCAGGAACTGAGTCAGGAAATTCGGGAAAGGGATCTGATCAATTCTATTACTAGAACACACCAATCCCATTTGATATAGCATCAGATGACCCACAATACTTGTTTCCCCGTCATGAGGAAGAATAGCACACAAATCCTCTCTCAGCTTATTAAGGTATCATGGTTTCATGGTAATATCTATGCATTGATTAATTTCAGCCATACTTGTGTCTCAACCTTCATCTTTTTCTTGGGAAACCTTTTATGTCGATTGGTGGCTCTATCCCGAATCCAAGCAGCCCTGGACTCAACCCCACACAGCGTGTGTCTCACCTCTGTATAATTAGGATGTCGAATGAATTGTTAGAGGCTCCACCAGAACATTTGGTGCACCTAGAAAGTCGCATATGGCCTTGGACGAAAAATCCACCAAATGCCCACGAATTGGCACCAATTCTTCCTTATCATTAGGATCAAATCCTGCATAGAATTCCCGGACTAAATTGAGATTGATATCACCATGATGTTTGAACACATATACCAGACCCAATTCATGGACGCTTCTCCATATTGCCGGGAATTTAGTTGTAAGACTCCCTTCCTTAATGGCCCCTTCAGGATGGACTTGCTTAGGCTTGCAACGTGCATACCATTTCTTGGATTGTGCTGGTATGCTGTTGAGACCATATTCCCGTTGACCAACGGGTTGCCGCCTCATAGCAGCCACAACAGCTACTGCTTCCTCACCAGTCATGCTAGAAGTAGCATCTCCCCATTTTCTTTTCTTTTAAGGTGGTCGGGGTTTTGATTTGGTTTGCGGTGGGGCTGAAGATGTGGCCTTTACTTTTCCGGTGGCTATTCTGGGTAGCATCGTTGGATCTGCATAATTTATGAGTGGTGAGTGAGTGTCGCAAAGTATATACTATCCGTTTTCTCACTTTTCCAAGGTTACTAATACTTCACCTTGGCAAGTTTATGGAATTTAACACACATTGCTACCAATTGGCTTCTCGTGAGCCACTTTCCACTTAAAATTCCATGGAATTCACAATGCATGACATTAGTGATGTGTTTCCCGGAGACTCGGGCTCCAAACGAGACATGTATTGCCATTGAGGCATTACATCGAGCACTTGACTGGCACAAATTCCATTAAAGCTCTTATGGAAGTGAGGGATTGCCTCATTCACCCAAATCTGTTTGTGATTCCGTAACACCACTTAGCCTCACAATTTCAGCCCACTCCTAAGGGGTTTTGGGAATTGGGGTTCATAACATACAACATAACCAAGAAATTTAGAAACCCAACAAAACTTCACCATGAAATCAAGGATACACCTTTCATATGTGTAAATTTGAGTTAATAAAGGATAGGACTAGAATCATACCTCAAGGATTGATGTGTCTTAGGCGGATTAAGTACGCCACGAAATTTAACCTGTGCAAATTGTGTGATGTGTGCAAATCGTGGGATGTGTTATTATGAGAGACAATCCGTGTAGAGAAGGCTTAATTTTAGTGAAGATTTGTACTAGGGAGTTTAAACTTGCTTGAGAGAGAGTTGGGAGATGTAGAAATAAGAAGAGGGGACTTACCTGGCGTTATTCGGGTGTTTTAATCAAAAATTTCGGGCACCCTGGCGTTAGCCAGGCGTTTGGCACCTAAGGCCAGCCCCCCCTAGCGTTAGCCAGGCGTTATACCCATAATGCTAGAGGCCCCCTAGCGTTAGCCAAGCGTTTGGGGCTTAACGCCTGGGGTCTCCTGGCTTTTGTTAGGCGTTATAGGCTTAAGGCCTGCTCGACCCCGGCTTTGTCCTCACCTTCCGTCATGTGAAAACACTCCTCCTATCACCCGAATGCACTTGCAAGCTCGTTAGTACCTATAATTACATGAAATAATTCTAGCTACACTAATATTTAACTACGCATTGGGTTATCTCCCAACAAGCGCCTTATTTAATGTCGTGGCACGATAATTACAACAAATCAATAGGTTGCCTCCTATGAAGCGCCTGATTTAACGTCATGGCACGACACAGCATAAACGCCATTTAAGGATCGTTTAGTGTTTTAGGTTCACCCAGATGCACAATAGCCAGCACATTGGCTTTATTCATTCCCATATACCTTTTTAATCATTGTCCATTGACCTTGAAGGTGTTTTACTCATCCTCAGCAATAATCTCCACAACACCATAAGGAAATACGTTGACCACTTTAAACGGGCCAGACCATCGGGACTTGAGCTTACCTGGAAACAGTTTTAATCTTGAATTATATAGCAATACCTTGTCTCCTGGTTTGAAATCTCACTCCACAATGTTTTTATCATGTAATATCTTCATTCGTTCCTTACACAACCTGGTACTTTCAAATGCTTGTCCTCTGAACTCTTCTAACTCGTATAATTCTGTTACTCGATTTCCTCCAGTAGTATCAAAATCCAGATTTAGTTGCTTCAATGCCCACCAAGCTCGATGTTCTAATTCCACGGGCAGGTGACATGCCTTACCAAATACCAACTTGTATGGAGACATACCGATTGGTATTTTGAATGCGGTTCTGTAAGCCCATAGGGTATCATCAAGTTTCTTCGCCCAATCAGTTCTTGTGGCGTTAACTGTTTTGGTTAGTACACTCTTTATTTCACGATTGGAGACCTCAACCTACCCGCTAGTTTGTGGGTGGTATAGGGTTGCTACCTTGTGACGTACATCATATTTAACAAGCAACTTTTCGAAGACACGATTGTAGAAATGTGTGCCTCCATCACTTATAATGACCCTTGGGGTCCCAAAGCGGGTGAATATATTCTTTTTTAAGAACCCCACCACCACTCATGCATCATTTGTGGGGAATGCTGCAGATTCTACCCATTTGGACATGTAATCTACAGCAACAAGTATAAACTTATTGCCGTATGAGCTGACAAAAGGACCCACCCATGAAATCTATCCCCCAAACATCGAATACTTCTACCTCTTGTATCAGATTCATGGGCATATCATGATGACGAGATATGTTTCCCGTCCTTTGGCATTCATTGCAGCCCTTAACCCATTGATAGGCATCTCTGAACACTGTAGGGCAATAAAACCCAGCCTCCAACACTTTAGCAGTCGTTCGGACTCCTCCGAAATGTCCCCCATAAGGAGCTGCATGACAAGCCTGCAAAATAGCAAATTTTTCTATCTCGGGGACGCACCTCCGGATCATATTATCAATGCAAATTTTAAACAAATAAGTTTCGTCCCAATAGTAGTTACAGCTATCACGATAAAATCTTTTCTTTTGCACAGAGGAGAGCTCGTAAGGGTCAATTTCGCTTGCCAGGTAATTAGCTATGTCTGCATACCATGGCTCTTCTCCCACATTTGTGGCTAGCAGCTGCTCATCTGGAAAGGTTTCCAGAATATCCTCATATTCAGGCACCTTTTCAGCACCTTCAAGGCGTGATAAATGATCAGCGACTTGGTTCTCCGTTCTCTTTCGGTCACGAATCTCCAAGTCAAACTCTTGCAAAAGCAGCACCCAATGAATTAGGTGTGGCTTAGACTCTTTTTTTTGACCAAGTATCTAATGGCTGCGTGATCAGTGTATACAATAACTTTTGACCCGATCAGATAGGACCTGAATTTGTCAAATGCAAATACTAAAGCCAACATTTCTTTTTCTGTTATCGTGTAATTCAGCTGAGCTCCACTCAATGTCCTACTTGCGTATTAAATTGGGTGCATTACCTTATCTTTTCGCTGACCCAACGTGGCTCCTACAACATAGTCACTTGCATCACACATGAGTTCGAACGTTTGCTCCCAGTCTGGGGCAACTATAATTGGTACAGTGACTAGCTACTTCTTTAGTTCCTCAAAAGCTACTCTGCAATCATCAGAAAACACAAATGGGTTATCTTTTTCTAGTAACTTACAGAGAGGGTTGGAAATTTTTGAGAAATCCTTGATGAATTGCCAGTAGAATCTGACATGTCCCAGGAAGCTACGAATAGCTTTGACTGACATGGGTGGAGGAAGTTTTTCAATCACTTCTACCTTAGCTCGGTCCACTTGTATACCTTTACTTTAGACCAAATGTCCCAAGACGATTCCCTCTTGTACCATGAAGTGGCACTTTTCCTAATTTAGCACTAGATTCGTTTCTATACACCTCTTTAGTACACGTTTTAGATTTGCTAGGCATTCATCAAACGAATTCCCCACCACTGAGAAATCATCCATGAAGACCTCCATAATTTCCTCTACCATGTTTGTGAAAATTGCCATCATGCACCGTTGAAATGTTGCAGGTGCATTGCAGAGGCCAAATGGCATCCTCCTGAAGGCAAATATCCCATATGGTCATGTGAATGAGGTCTTTTCCCTATCCTCCGGGGCAATAGAAATTTGGTTGTACCCCGAATACCCGTCAAGGAAACAAAAGTGAGACCTCCCTACTAACCGGTCGAGCATCTGATCAATGAAGGGAAGTGGGAAGTGGTTTTTGCGGGTGGCAAGATTCAACTTTCTGTAATCCATGCATATTCTCCAACCCGTGACAGTTCTAGTGGATATCAGCTCATTTTTATCATTTCTTACTACTGTCATACCACCCTTCTTTGGTACACACTGTACTGGGCTAACCCAGCTGCTGTCGGAGATGGGGAAAATGATTCCCTCATCTAACCACTTTATAACTTCTTTCTTTACCACTTCCTTCATATTTGGGTTCAACCGTCTTTGATGTTCCCTAGAAGGTCTGTGTCCCTCTTCCAGGAGAATTTTATGCATGCAATAGGCTGTGCTGATCCCTTTTATATCTGCCATCGTCCAGCCAATGGAAGTTCTGCATTCAGAGAGTACCTGTAACAACTGTTGTTCCTGCACATCTAGCAACCCAGATGAAATAATAACCGGTAATGTATATTTAGGTCCAAGAAATGCATACCTGAGGTGCGCTGGTAAAGGCTTCAGCTCTAACTTGGGTGGTACTTCAACTGAGGGCTTGTCTGGTGGGCTCTCTCTCTTTTCTAAGTGTAATGGTTCAATTTCAAGATCCCTTGACCATGTCCCTCTTCCGTCCAACGCTAATACCTATTCTGCAAGCTCCTCGTCATTCATATCATTTAAGTTCATCAAACATGCAGCCAAAGGATCCCCAACAGTTAGGGTTGTATTATCTTCTTCCAGGATCACGTTTACAGCATCAATAAGAGAGCAGTTGGCTAACTCACTTGGTCGCCTCATAGACTTATGCACGTTGAACGTGATTTTTTCATCATTGAGCCTCATCTTGAGCTCACCAATCTCACAATCGATGAAGGCTCTGCCCATGGCCAAAAATGGCCTTCCCAAGATTATGGGAATTTCCTCATCTACTCGGAAGTCTAGGATCACAAAGTCAGCGGGGAACACAAATTTTCCCACTTTCACTAACACATCGTCCAGAATACCAGACGGTCCCTTTACCGTCCTATCAGCAAGTTGCAGCAGCATGGAGGTGGGCCTGGCTCTACCAATTCCCAGTCTTTTATATATGGCCAGCGGCATTAGATTAATGCTTGCTCCCAAGTCACATAGGGCTTTGGCAAAAGCGAAGTTACCAATGGTACAATGAATTGTAAAACTCCCTGGGTCAAACAACTTTTCAGCAATAAGACGTGTCACCACCACACTACAAGTCTGGGTAAGAATGACAGTAGCCAGATCTTGGAAGTCAAATTTTCTGGACATCAAGTCCTTCATCATTTTAGCGTAGCCAGGAATTTCCCTTAATGCATCAATCAATGGGATATTTACCTGTATCTGCTTCAACATGTCCAAGAATTTCTTATACTGCTCAACCTTCTGATATTTTTCCAGCCTTTGAGGGAATGGAGCTGGTGCTCTCTTCTTTTCTGTTATCTGTTCTTTTTCCTTTTCCACCACCACCTCAACTGCTGGCTCTGCGATTTCCTCCAGTTCTTTCTCAGCTTCACTTTGATTATTAGATTCTCCTTCAGCTAGTTGCCCTGTGCCCTTAGTCAATAGAGTTGAGTCATCAATTTCACTAGGTACCTGCACCAATGTATTTGTCTGTCTACTTTCATGCCTCTTTTCTTGTTCCAGGTCCAGGTCTTTGCCATTACGGAGAGTAACTGCCATTAACTGTTTTGGACCTTGGTCCCTTTGATTCACCTGAGTATCAACTGGTAAAGTTTCGTGAGGACGATTGTTAACTGCATTTGAAATCTGCCCTAGCTGCATTTCAATATTTTTAATAGATGAATCATGGGCATCCACTCTTTCGCTGATCTTAGCATTTGACCCAATAACCTGCTGCATCATAGCTTCTAACCTGGAAAACCCATCCTCTTGCCTTCGCCCCTGTCTTTGCTGAGGAGGGTAGTATGATTGTTGCTAATTCTGATGGTTATACCCGGACGACCTCTGATATGGTGCTTCATTACCTTGTGGTCTCATGACACCCATGTTGCCACTATTCTGATGTTGGTCAGGCGGTCTATATGGTTGTGCTTGTTGACCCCAGTTCTGTCCCCCGTGTCTCTGGCGTTCATAATTTGACACATAATTCATATTTTTTAGGTAAGGAGGGTGATCACATTCTGCAGTCCAGTGATTATCAAGTGGTTGACTAATGCAAGATGTGCATAAGCCCCCATTGGTTGTGTCTACTATGTGTACCTGCTGCTTTTGTCCTGATTCCTCCACCTTCTTAGTAAGAATGCTCATCTGCGTTATTAAGGTGGCCATGTTCTCTGCAATAGTATTAGATGGATCAAATGGCACTGAGTGAACTACAGGAGTGATGGGTGCATTCCTTGTTGTCCATCCTGAATTCTGTGCCATTTTATCAAGTAAGATTTGACTTTCTCTCCACGTTTGCTCAAGAATGCCCCACCGGCTGAAGCATCAACATTTTCTTTAACAGTATCATCCAAACCCATATAAAAATGCTACCCCAACATCTGCTCTGGAATACCATGATGTGGACAGATAACCAGCATCCCCTTAAATCGTTCCCATGTCTCTTTCAATGTTTCAACTGGTTTCTGTCTGAAGCTAAAGATTTCATAAATTTGTTGGGCAGTCTTGTTAGGTGGATGAAACTTCACAAATTTCTTAACTAACTCCTCCCATGTGGTAATGTAATTGATGGGGAGTGAGTTTAGCCAAGTCTGGGCAGCTCCCATCACTGAGAATGGAAACTAAAACAACTTTATTGCCTCATGGGTGACATTTG
Organism: Nicotiana paniculata; assembly: GCA_005239505.1. Taxonomy (NCBI): domain Eukaryota; kingdom Viridiplantae; phylum Streptophyta; class Magnoliopsida; order Solanales; family Solanaceae; genus Nicotiana; species Nicotiana paniculata. The sequence continues at coordinate 8,016 of MDKI01166913.1, forward strand.
GCTGCCTCTGTGTTTTGCAAATTGATAGGAAGTTTTTCAAATGCTGCTGGGGGTCTTTGATGTATGACCCTGAGAATAGTCCCTTGTTTTTCAATAAGTGCAGCATATTATTTATTATCTGGAAGGACTCGGCCTGTATCTGAGGAACTAGTATCGCAGTGGCCAAATTCTCAGTTGTGGGTTGTGCCCAGCCATATAAAGGAGCCTCTGACTCTATTTGAGCGTCTGGGTCTACCACATCATCCCTATTATTGTTCCTGTCATTTGGATCTTCCATGTCGGGTTCAATTTGTTCAATTGGTTGTTGATGTTTGCTTTTCCGGTTGGTCCGGTTTAGGGCCTTGAAAATTTTTTCGAGGTCTGATAAGGCTTCAACTATTTCACGAGTTCTCGATGAGTTTCTAGGCATGCACCTGTACCACCAAGTTATCAAACGTTAAACTTTCAATGTATAAATGAAAATTTGAAGAAAATTGACTATATTTCATAATTTTATATTTCTTCCAACTCAATTGATAACACCGTTAAGTCCCCATCACGCTCAACTATGTCTAATAAAAGACTAAGCGGGCGTTGCAATTATAACCTGGGGTATTCAGCCCAGAGTCGATCCCACAGGGACTTCACGTATCAACCAAGTCTTTAGAATACACAACTGTTAATCAATCAATTCTCTTAAGACTTTTTGAATATAAATTGGTGATGTTTACTAATTCTACTAACAATGATAATAAACTAACAATTACTAACAATTTGTTGTAAACAATTATAATAAAGATCTAAGGCTATGGTTTCCCCCGTTGGTGGACTTACTTTTCGGATATTTCATATAACTCGATTAATTATCTCTATCAATAATGAACACTCTATCTACCATAAATCTCTCTCAAGTAATTATGATAATTTATTAGACACACTCTCTCAAGTTACGCTAGCTAGATTGCATTACGGTTCACTTTAGATTGCACCCAAAGTATCGTTATTTCTAATCAACTTCTAAACCCTCGGTTATGAATTTCGTCTATACTATGGGAGTGGTGTTGTTCAAACAACTACCTAAATATGCACTCTCTCTCAAGTAGATACATACTAAATATGCACAGCTAATTGATGGCCATTCAATTAACTACAACAAGAACGTAGTTGAACAAATAGAGATGAACAATCAACCAAACTATATTAATATCATCATAAGTTTATCCCCCAACGGGTTCCACCAAAACCCTAGATTAAGAAACTTAGCTACTCATATTCATAATAACCAATTCTAAAATAACTTGCATAATTGAACTACAAAATAATAAGTAACAGCTATGAAAATCAATGTTTGCTTCATTGAGTAGTAATTCACACGTTGTTCTTCACTCTAATGGCCTCCTCCTCTTCAAGTTAGGTTCTTGGGTCTATTTATATGTTTAAGATAAGCCCTAAACGTGTAAGGGACTCCTATTCCAACCGGGAAACACTTAAATCTTCAAAACTCAGAATTGACCGGACAGGAATCCAGGCATTACGCCCCAAACGCCCCCTTATCGCCAGGGCAGGCCTGGCTTTTGGGCTCTAACGCCCCACTAACGCCAGGACTACCCTGGCTTTAAGAGCCAAACGCCCCACTAACGCCAGGGTAGGCCTGGCTTTTGGACCAAAATGCCCGGCTATAGCACGGGTCACTCCTTTTCGACTCTTGAGCGTATTTTTGACGTTTATGCTTCCATTCAACTCGGCTTCCTTTTCCAATTCACCTACACATCAAATAAACCCAATTAGGCATATAAAAAAATGTATTTTTATCATTAACGCTCATAAAATATACGGCATATAACATGTTAAACCATAAATTCTAGCCACACATCATCGAGAAAGGATGTTTGGCTTATCTAGATTATGTTTGGGATACTACAAGAGAGAATCCGGCGACTGATTTAGTGCCCGTGGTCCGAGAGTTCTCCAATGTGTTTCCTTTTGATCTTCCAGGCATGCCACCAAACTGTGATATCGATTTATTTATTAATTTGGCTCCAGGTACCCAACACATCTCTATTCCACCATACCGCATGGCTCAGAAAGAGTTGAAGGAAGAACTTGAGGAGTTTCTAGAAAAGGGTTTCATTAGATCGAATATCGCCTTGGGGTGCACCAGTGTTATTCGTGAAGAAGAACGATGGTAATATGCGGATGTGCATTGATTACCACCATTTGAACAAAGTTACCATTAAGAACAAGTACCCATTGCTGTGTATTGATGTTTTGATGACCAGTTGCAGGGAGACAGGATGTTCTTTAAGATCAACTTGAGATCAGGGTACCATCAAATGAAGATTCGGTATTCGGATGTTCCGAAGACGGCTTTCTGCACTAGATATGGCCATTATGAGTTTCTAGTAATGTCCTTCGGTTTGACTAATGCCCCCACGACATTTATGGATTTGATGAACCAGGTGTTCAGGCTATATATTGATTCATTTGTCATTGTCTTCATTGGTAACATGTTCATCTACTCACGTAGCATGAAGGAGCACGAGCAACATTTGAGAGTGGTGCTTCAGACCTTGCGGGAATAGAAGTTGTATGCTAAGTTCTCTAAGTGTGAGTTTTTTTTAGATTCTATGGCTTTATTGGGGCATGTTGTATCAAGCAAGGGTATCAAGGAAGATCCCAAGAAGATCGAGGCACTTCAGAGTTGGCCTCGTCCTACAACAACGACCAAGATCAGGAGCTTCTTGAGGTTAGCAGGTTATTATCGCCGATTTGTGGAGGGCTTCTCATCTGTTGCAGCACCTTTAACTAGATTTACCCAAAAGGGTGATCAGTTCCGATGGTTTGCTGATTGTGTGGCGAGATTTCAGAAACTCAAGACCGCATTGACTTCAACATCGATATTAGTGTTGTCTTCCGGTTCAGGGATGTAAACTGTGAATTGTGACGCTTCATGCGTTGGCCTGGGTTGTGTTTTGATGCAGGAAGGGCGAGTTATTGTATATGCTTCACGGCAGCTGAAGCTCCACGAGAAGAATTACCCCGTACATAATTTGGATTTGGCCATGATAGTTCATGCTCTTAAGATCTGAAGGCATTATCTTTATGAGGTGTCTAGTGAGATTTACATCGATCATTGCAGTTTGCAGAATTGTTCAAGCAGAGGGATCTCAATTTGAGGTAGCGCAGGTGGCTTGAGTTACTAAAACATTATAATATTACCATCTTTTATCATCCGGGAAAGCGAATGTGGTTGCAGATGCCTTAAGCAAAAAGCTAGAGAGTATGGTAGTTTGGCATTCATTTTATCAGAGGAGAGGCCACTAGCTTTGGACATCCAGTCCTTGGCTAACAGAGTACTGAGGTTGGATATTTTAGAGCCTAGCCGAGTTCTTGCATGCGTCATCGCCCAGTCTTCACTATTTGAGCAGATCAAGGTTCGTCAGTACTACAACCCGCTCTTATTGGTTCTCAGAGAGACAGTACTACAGGGTGGTTCCAAGGAGGTTACTATCAGTAAGGATGGTGTTCTGTGGCTCCAGTGTCATCTATGTGTCCCTAACATTGATGGATTGAGGGGAAATATTCTAGAGGAAGCACACAGTTCTCGGTATTCTATTCATCCAGGTGCAATGAAGATGTATCGGGACCTAAGGCATCATTATTGGTGGCGGTGGATGAAGAAGGACATAGTTGAGTATGTATCGAGGTTCCTAAATTGCCAGCAGGTTAAGTATGAGCCTCAGAGGCCAGGTGGCCTACTCCAGAAGATGGTTATACTTGAGTGGAAATAGGAGCGCATCACTATGGACTTCGTAATTGGGTTTCCACGGACCTTGAGGAAGTTTGATGCAGTTTGGGTCATTATCAATAGGTTGACTAAGTCGGCACAATTCATTCCGGTTGTGACCACGCATTCTTCAAAGGGATTTGCCTAAATTTACATTTAGCAGATTGTTCGATTGCATGGTGTGCCTGTTTCCATCATATCAAACAGAGGCTCTCAATTTGCTTCGCATTTTTGGAGGGCAGTACAAAGTGAGTTGGGGACTCGAGTAGAGTTCAGCACAACTTTTCATCCACAGAACGATGGGTAGTCAGAGTGGACGATTCAGATCTTGGAAGATATGCTCAGAGCATGTGTGATTGACTTTAGAGGGAAGTGGGATCGATTATTGCCTTTGGTCGAGTTTGCTTACAACAATAGTTATTAGTCCAACATTGAGATGGCCCCATTTGAGGCTTTATATGGTCGGCAATATTGTTCGCCCATTGAATGGTTTGAGCCCGGCGAGGCTAAGTTACATGGTACTGATTTGGTGAGGGATGCCTTAGAAAAGGTACAGTTGATTCAGGAGCTGCTTCGCACAGTACAGTCCAGACAGAAGAGTTACGCGGATTAGAAGGCGTGTTATGTTGGGTGAGAAGGTTCTCTTGAAACTCTCGTCTTTGAAGGGAATCATGAGGTTCGGGAAGAAGGGAAAGTTGAGCCCAAGGTTTATAGGGCCATTTGTGGTGTTGAGACGAGTTGGGGAGGTTTCTTATGAGCTAGCCTTGCCTCCGAGTCTATCAAGAATTCATTCGATTTTCCATGTGTCTATGCTCCGAAAGTATCATGCCAACAGGTCGCATGTGTTAGACTACAACATGGTTCTGTTAGATGAGAGCCTGGGTTATGAGGAGGAGCTAATCTCCATTGTTGACAGGAAAGTTTGCCAGTTAAGATCCAAGAAGCTTTCGTCGGTAAAGGTTCAGTTGAGGGGTTAACCAATTGAGGAGGCGGCTTGGGAGACCAAAGAGGACATACGGAGCAGATATCCACACTTATTCGTCACTCCAAGTATGATTCTAGACCCGTCGACGATGAACATTTGTTTAAGAGGTGGAGAAAGTAACGACTTGACCGGTCATTTTTCTTTCTAGAACCTCGTTCCCTTAAATAAGACTCTGCGTATGTGCTTTTACTGCATTCTGACTTGCGAGGATGATTGGTTCGGTTTTGGAAGGGTTCGGGTTAAAACCGGAACACTTAGTTCCTTAATATATGCTGAAAAGGGTTACGTTTGACTTGGGTCAACATTTGTAGTAAACGACCTTAGAACCGGAATTTGATGATCCCAATAGGTTTGTATGACAATTTTGGACTTGTGCATATGTTCAGATTGGATTTTGGGTGACTCGGGAAAGTTTCGGCACTTAATATTTAAGGTTGGCACATTGAAGGGTTTTCAAGTTCTTTAAATTTGGTTTGGAGTAGATTTTGGTGTTATCGAGGTCCGTTTGGGATTTTGAGAACAAAAATAGATTAGTATGGTGATTTATGACTTTCAGACAAAATTTGGTGTCATTCCGAGTAGTCTAAGTATGATTCGGAGAGTTCGGAGTGAGTTGGAAGAACTTGAAGTTCATAAGATGATTCGATTTGGTTTGGGGTGTGATTCTTCATTTTTATGTTGTTATACGCGTTCCAAGTGTTCGAGCAAGTCTGTTGTATGTTTATAAACTTGCTGGTGTGAGCACGTGATTTTTACCTACCATATAATCCTATAAAAAAATTCAATAAATTATTTAGTTTTATGATTTTTATTGAATTTGTGAATTAATTTTGCATTATGTAATCATAATTCGCCTTTTAAATTTGTAAATAATTCAAAGTGACCTAATTAGGTGCGTAACCTTAATTATTATTGTAACTAATAACGAAATATAATAAATTAGTTAAAATGTTTAATTTCTGGATTTAATCACTTTGTTTTAGTCAATTGTGGAATTTGTTCTATAAATGATTGGGAGTATCAAATTAAATATTCTACTCTTAATTAATTGATCAATCAGTGTACAAATTGGGCAAAATTAAGTTAGAACTAATTAATACACTTTTTCTTAGTTTAAACTTAATTGAAATTAATTAGTTAATTATGAAACCAAGCCTAAATTCGGACCTAGGCTGATTTACCCAGACCCAAAGCACCTCTACCCATCAAAAGTACCCAGCCCAATCCCCTCCAACTCAGCCTGGCCCCCCATTACACCAAACGACTCTGTTTAAGTCACAGCAGACCCCAGTCGTCGATCTCCTAAGATCTAACGGCTGGGAACCCCTCTCGCACCCACTATAAATCTGTCCTAACACGCCTCCACCCCCTCAAAACTCACCTCCCAAACACCCACACAGACCATCTCTCTCATCTGTCTCTCTAACCCTTCGCAAACCCTCGCTGCCTCACCAGGTTCCGCCGCCTTCCGGCCACCGGACCTTCACCAATCGACCCCAAACTCTCACCCTATAACCTTCTCCTCCCCCTTAATCCCATCCCACAACCAGTTTCCCCAAAAAACCGCCCAGTTTCGACCAATCTCAGATCTGAAAATCCAAAAGGGGTTGACTTCCTCTACGAGTCGATTCCAAGACCTCCAGTGGTTCACACCGGCATGAGTCGATAGCTCTTGTTGAATGCTATCGACTCATGTGGGTTTGGACCATTTCCACGCTCGTCCAAGACCGGCCAAGTTTCGACAAGTCACCGAAATCCGTCCAAAATACCTTCACTGGTACCCCCCTCTTTTAGCTTCCCCCCTTAATTTTTCAAAGAAAATCGCAACATGTGTGTTTACCGTCTGTTTCTTTGGTTAATACGGTCTTTGTTATTCGTCTATGCTTTCCATTAATATGTTTTTACTCTCGTTTAGTATTTGTTTGTTCTGCCCGATTAGTTACACGTTTAAATACATGAGTTGATTATGTAACAACCATTTTAGGTCTAAATCGATTAGCTTGAATTATGTATGCATTTTTTTTACATATTTAGTATCGATACCCTTAATTCATGTCATGTTTAGGATTCTGCTTGTTCCCTGAAGCTAACTGTTAGCCATGGTCTTTTGTTGTAGACTTTGTTTGATTACTTGTTCAAAATGCGATTTTGTCTTTTTTGGACCCTGTCACCTGACTGCTACCCCTATCCCAACTGCGTACATATCATGTGTATCTAAAATGGTGATTAATTAAGTTAACTAACCTAAAACTTGACATTGGTTAGCTGCTAATCTTAATCCAACTTTAGTCAGTCATTTAGAGTTAATTAACCAAGTCATTAGGAATTTGATCATGCTTGACGCTTAAAAGCAGGATAGCTGATTTGCGACTTCACTTAAGATTAAAGTTAATCAGTTAGTAAAGTTAATCAACTAGATAAGCTTAATAAAATTGTTCGGACAAATTAACTTAGCTAGCTATTGATTTTCAGAATAAGTCTTTTAATCAACTAAGTTTCAATTGATTAATCAAGTTGATTCAACTAATCTAAGTATAGAAATCAAGATTAGTCTCAATTGAGCTTAATTAAACTGATGATTAGTCAACCTAAAACTAGGTAACTAGTATGAAATCAACCCTAGGCACTTAATCAATTGACCTTTAACTAGTTTTGACTCAACCATAGTTAGGAACAACTAATGGTTGACTAAAGAACATAACTAAGATTAACTAACCAAACTTTAAATAATAACCCAAGTGAGCTTAACGTTGATTACCCAATGGTAAATTCAGGGACTCTAAGGGGTACATTAGGTAACTCAGTTTAGGAAATCAGGCTCTTAAGGTTAAAAGGGTATTTTCAAAAGAGAGAATTTTCTAGAATAGGTACAGATGTCCAAAAGGATAGGGTTGACAGCTGCATTTGTACTATTTTCAGCTTATTGGATAGGGAATATGCTAAACATACCCCATCCCAAATACCCCTATAAATACCTTACCCAGTCCTCTGAAAATGGGATATATTTTTATACATTTTTTTTTGCTGAAGGAAATTCTCTGCATTTTACCACTGAAAAATAGACCTTTACTACTGAAAACATCTAAAAACATAGAAAGTCATAGCAGTGGTTGCTCACAAACAAATTTCAAAAATATTAGTAGACAACAAAGAGAAAAATCTGATTTCCTTTGAACAAAAGTTCATCAATATATTGCTTGGTTCTCAGATTTTGTTTCTTCTTTGGGATTCTGATTTTGGGAGTTTTAAGTATTCATATTCAAACTTCTGGGTCGATTCCAGCTGGGTTGTCTAGTTTTTGGGTTTTCTGTTTGTTGCTGCTGGGGTTTTTCTTCTTTTTGCTGACTGCCATCTTTTGCTTGACCTTTATTTGGTCAAGTTTTGTTATCTTGCTCTTTGAAAAGGTATGTAACAATTCACTCTTAATGAAATTTTCAGATCTTTTTCTTCTATTTGCTGTGTTAATATGTTATTTTTTTTGTAACTGAAATTTCTTTCTTCTTCCTTTTGTATGAAAATCTGAATATGTATGTCTATATTCCTGAAATCAGAATGTATTTTGTAGTAGATTTCATCTTTGTATTTGTTTCTTAGTCTAGTAGTAAAGTAAATTGCATTAAGGTAGATGAATTTGACCTTTCAATGGTCAAATTCACCCTATAACAGTGCACAAAATAGTAGTATAGATGGCTGAAGTTTACCCCTCAAAGGGTATAAAATATGTAATTAAGAAAGGAATCAGAGGGAGGAATCTGAACCCTTGAATGGTTAGATCCATCCTCTAAAAATGCCTAAATAAGCAAAGTTTCTATATAGTTTGGATTTATGTTAGTATCAGCACTAGGGTAGATGGATTTGACTTCTTAAATAGTCAAATTACCCCTTGGTAGTGCATAAATAGTAGCCTAGGGTGCTGGAAATCACCCTTTACGGATATAAAAGTGGGTAATTAAAAGGCCCCTTAGAGAAGAATCTGAATCCCTTAATATGATCAAATTTACCCTCTAAAAAAAGCCTAAATAATCAAGCCAAGGAATGAGTATGGACAAAAGGTCCAAGGTATGAAAAATGACATTCTGGACTTGGGTTTGATCTTTTGATGATCATATTCATACCAAGAGAGTGAACAAATGATTCGGCCATTTAGTATAGCTTAGCATAGTCATCATCAGAGCTAAACTTGACCTTTTGTCATAGTCCTGTTTAGTCTAATGGATGCATAACACACTCAATTAATCGGGTTGTTTTACAGATTACAAAGGAAGGCTCAAGTATATGTCCTTAAGGGAATTCAAGTCAAAATAAGTTAGCTAAAGAACTTCTTTTTTTTTAGTTTTCTCTCTTCTGAAAAAATGTATCTTGATAGTAGTAGTCTGTATTTATTTTCAGAATTATGTAATTTAAAGATTGGACTGTACATCTAATTTAAGTTTTGTTCATGTTCCTGAAGCCTCGAATTTTATATTTTTCCTATGTTCTAAGAGTAGTACAACTAGATAGAAGGAACGAGTGTGAAATCGGTATAAACACCCCGTTAGATTTTGCGAAAAAATTATCATCTCAAATTCAGTGGAGTTTCAATATGAATGGAACTAGTAGGATATCTTCCACTTATCTTGCAATCTGCGAAAAATCAATGTATCCATACGTGTGAATTTTAAGCTTTTAGAAACATGAGATCAGTTTG
>ML336319.1:0-18600 GCA_005239505.1 Nicotiana paniculata
AGCTCTCGATTAACTCTTCCTATTTATTATGTATATACTTGAGAGAGAGTGCATATTTAGGTATTTGTTTAACAACACCACTCCCGGAGTATAGTTGAAGGTCATAACCGAGGGTTTAGAGGTTAGATTAGAGATAACGAAACCTCGGGTGTAATCTAAAGTGACTTGTATTGCTATCTAGCTAGCGTAACTTGAGAGAGTGCGTCTAGTAAATTATCATAATTACTTGAGAGAGATTTATGGTAGATAGAGTGTTCATNGGCCTCCCTATGAGGAATTCATTCTGGAAGGGTGCCCAACTGTTACTGATTTTAAGGTCGAAAAGACCTCCTCGATACAGGGCCGATGCGAGCCGGTCTCGAGGTACATATGCACAATCAATGAGGACCTCCTCGTTAATGTTAAAAAGGACTGCAACTAGAAGAATAAGCATGGGGTAGTTCCTTCACCCGAGGGATCGATCACTACCCACGTGGAGGGTTTCCTAAGTTTTTATACTTACCCCTTCATGTTGGGTCCTTTAGATCCTGTCATCGTTGCCTTCTGCAAGAGGTACGACGTGATCCTTGGCCAGATCCATCCTTCCTTTTGGAGAATAATGATTCTCTTTCGACTTTTCATAAGAAAAATCGAGGGATATCATTTCACCCTCGATCACCTTATACGTCTTTACAGTCCCCGACTCTATCAAGGAGGGCTGATCAAGCTTGCTAGCCGGGACACCAAGGCCCCATTCTCGAGAATAGACGAGGCTCGTGACCGTGGTTGGATGGGCCGATTTGTCCAAATAAGGACTTCGGACCTGATCCCTGCTGAAGACATGTTGTTTCCTGAGAAATGGAACATGAATCGTGAGTAGTCTTCACCTTGAATGTTCAAGTTTGATGTTTTACTTCTTATCTTCTTTCCTCATCTATGTTTTTGGTGCTGCAACTATGGCCCAAATGGCGGACCCAATTCTGGAACTCAAGCAATGGGTCGAGGGCCTGGTGTCACAGACACCATACTTCGAGCGTACTTGGATGGAGTTATCGAAGGGTCGATGGGAGGCCCACAATAATGGTAAGTTTCTTTCTTAGAACGGTTATCCTTCGGGCTTCTTCTCGAGCTTACTCATCTTTTTACCTTTGTAGGCCTCGGGAAGGATGAGGCCCCCATCTGGTGACGAAGAAGTCCTTCCCCAACCACTTGCTCCGAAGCAGGCCAAAGAGAAGAAGAAAAAAGGGCTCCGAGTTCCGCGGGCTCGGAAAAGAAAAGACTGGCAAAAAGGTCTTGCAAGCCCAAGGGGGACACTAGTGCTATGCCTTCGGACTCAATTCGCCGATTAAGGGATGAGCCCGATGAAGAAGAAGAGGAAGATAATTCCAAACTGGTGACCCGCGTGCGGGCCGGTGTCATTGTACATGAAGTTCTCGAACCGGCGGGCGCTGAAGTTAAAACATCCCGACATGAGGAGGTCGGTGAGAAAGCTCTAGCTGAAGATTTCGAGCCAGAAAGGGTCGAGCCCATTCTACCCCAAGCTATGGGGGTCGGGAGAGAGACGGGGGAGGGGGGGTGATGGTTTTCAAGCTATGAAAAGTGCCCCAATAGACGAACTCGGAGTGGTCGGCATCAACGGGTCTCCTCAGATTTCGAATGCCATGATCCGTGAGGCCGGTATGTTGAGTCCTCATGGGTGACTGATATCCACAGCTTCTTGGATGGGGTTGAGTCCGCTACTTTGGAAGACGTCATCAGGCTCGGTGACCTGCCGGTACCAAGGAAGGAACCGTCGTCGAGTGCCACTGGGTATTCATCGATTCCAAAACTGGTGGATCAATTCTCGGCCCCAAGTGTTAATCGTGACCGAAGATAGTCAATAGCTTTTTCTATCCTAGAGGACGCCCGGGTTTTCTCCTCCCCTGTGGGCGTCGCTAGTTACCTTCAGTATTTGGTGAGCGAAGAAGATCAAACAGTGATGGACGAGGTGGAAACCCCCGCCTATTCAATGAAGCCCAACAAGCATTAATTCGGGTAAATTCGTGTGTCTTTTCTTTCTCATATATTCTAACTTTAAAAGTTGTAAAAAACCACAACATCTTTCCTTATGCTTGCAGGCTTCATTACTGCATCATGAGGCTTTCCTCAGATATCGGGAGGAATTAACTCATCATGAAGCCGAGGTCCGAGACCTTACTGAGAAAAGTGACACCTACAAGCTTCTCAATGAGAAGCTTCAGACCGATTTAGTAACGGCTCGGGACGAGCATGCCGAGATAGCCGAGCAGGTATTCCAAGTGCTTCACGATAGTGAAGATGAATTGGAGATAGTAACTAACGATCCAATCCTGCAGGTCCGGCATAAGCTCGAACATATCGGGGAGCTTCAGAAACATGTAGATACAATACAAACTGAGGCTGAAGAATTCAAGAGAATATGGACATTTTAGCCTCGAAAATGGAAACCGTCCAGGTATAACTGGAGTCGGCCGAGACCCAACTCCAAGCTGCAATAGACAAGGCCTCGATGCAGGTCGAAAAAATCAAGGAGCTTTAATCTCAGTTGGACTTGGCGGTTTCGGATAAGGAAAACTTGGCCAATAAACTCGAAGTGGCCAGATCTGAGGTGGTCGTGGCCAACACCAAAGTTGATGCTAAAGTGGCCTAATTTAAGGTCGATGTCGAGGCCATCCAGGATAAGGCCAAGAGCATGGTGGGTCATGCAAAATGGCAAGCTTGAAGGGAAGCCCTCGAGGGAGTTCATGCTCAGGGCTTTGATATTATGGCCAAAATCGAGAATACCAAAGCAGATGAAGCCAGGGCCCGGAAGATAGCCTTCCTTGAGGAAGACTCTGAGAGCTTAAGCGAATCCGAAGACAGAAAAGATCTCGAGGATGGAGATGCTACCTCCGATGAAGATCAGTCTACTTAAGCCTTTATATTTTTTTCTTTTCTTTTGCATCTTTTCTGATGTCGTTTTGGCCATTGTAAATATTTGTATTAGGCCGATCTGTCCTTTGTAAAAATTATATATATATATATATATACATATATATATACATATATATATATATATATATACATATATATATATATATATATACATATATATATATATATATATATATAAGGCTTTTTCACCTTTCGGTTCTCAAATTTTTTCCTTTGCTTTATTACCTGTATTCACAAAGGTTGAAATGCCTTAGCATGAAACAACAAGGCTGTGTTCGAGGGTTTGAACAAACCATGCCTTTATTACCTTTTTGGGTTAAGGTGTTGTTGGGGTTCGATGTTACCAAAGTTTTTGCCTCGAAAATATCTTAAGTTTATGACTTTGCCGCGGGTAGCCTTTAGAACCAGTTGTGAAAGAATTATTTACGAAGGCCTATTTTTGTTACGGATTTCGGACGTCTCTGAACTGTGTTAAATTGGCCGTAGCCTTTTAGTTCGGGAGCTGCCCATTGTACTTATTTTCCCGTTTTATCCGGGATTGCCCGAGATAATATTCCCGAGTAGGATGTCCGTGGCCTTTAGAAATCGGGGAGTTGCCTAATAGGTCTTTTGCCCCCGAGGCCCGATGACTTGGGCTGTTTGAGCTGGACGGTAGTCCTCGAATGAGGGAGTGGTCCTTCGTATTCCGGTTAAGTATTGCCCTTGGGCTCGTTATTTTTGGAAGTACAAAGTTTTTTTGAGGGAATGTAAAGAGGAAAAACTTTAAAACATAAAATGTTTGCAAGGAAAGTACTTCTCTTTATTCTCGATCAAAACAGTCATACATGCGCACAAGGTTTATATGCCTCGAGCAATCTGCGTGGACACGGTTCGTTTTGGTCGTTTGGCCCTTACGATAAATCCTATCTATTGAAACCATCCCGTTATGAAGTAGTTTCCTTGCTAGAGTTGATATTCGAATATAACGGATATCTGAGGGTAGCCCCCAGTATTCAAGGTAGATTGCAAAGGAACCTCGAATATTGTTGAATTGATCTCCGGTGCCGATTCGTAATCAGGCTTGATTATAAGTTAGCAAGATTCATTGTTGCCTCGTTAAAAACCTCGCCGGAAAACCCATTTGGAACAAAATCGGTCTAAGGGAAAAAGAGTGCGACACGTGCTTTCAGACCTAAAGACTTTGTGATGTTTGCCAAAAAATCCATCGTTGTTTCTCGTTGACCACCTGCAAGTGTTAATCTGAAATAAAAAGGAAATGGAAAGGGGTCGTACCTTAGCAGTAATACCATTTTAGGTGAGATATGTTCCAACTGCTCGGTAGTTGTTCTCCATTCATTGTTCCGAGCTTGTAGGAACCTTTTTCGGTGACCTCGAGAATTTGGTACAGTCCTTCCCAATTCGGACCCAGCTTTCCTTCGTTTGGATTTTGGGTATTGAGGGTGACTTTTCTTAGCATTAAGTCCCCGACGTTAAAATATCAAAGATTGGCTCTTCGATTGTAGTATCTCTCGATCCATTGTTTTTGGGTGTCCAATCAGACGAGGGCGACTTCACTCCTTTCATCCAATAGTTCTAGGATCGCATTCATGGCCTCGTCTATTGAATCCTTTGTTGCATATCAGAACCTGATACTCGGTTCTCTGACTTCGGCCGGTATTAGAGCTTCAGCGCCATAAACCAATGAGAATTGGGTAGCCCCGATACTGGATTTTGAGGTTGTGCGGTATGCCCAAAAAACTTCGGGTAGAATTTCCTTCCACTTTCCTTTGGCGTCAGTTAGACTCTTCTTAAAATTTTGGATGATGGTTTTGTTGGTCGATTCCGCTTGCCTGTTACCGCTAGGATGATAGGGTGTTGATAGGATTGTTTTGATCTTGTGATCCTCGAGAAATGTGGTTACTTTGCTGCCGATGAACTGTTTTCCGTTATCACACACAATTTCGAATGGCATCCCGAATCGACATATGATGTGATCCCAAATGAAGTCGATCACTTTCTTCTCCCTAACTTTCTCGAAGGCATGTGCTTCAATCCATTTAGAAAAATAGTCAATAATAAATAAAATAAATTGAGCTTTATCCGGTGCCCATGGAAGAGGGCCAACGATGTCCATTACCCACTTCATGAATGCCCATAGTGACAAGACCGAATGGAGTAGTTCTCTGGGTTGGTAAATCATCGGTGCATGTCTTTGGAATTTGTCGCATTTTCGAACAAATTCTTTCGCATCTTTTTCCATATCGATACACTAATAGCCGGCTCTGATTACATTTTGAACCAATGATTCGGCACCGGAATGATTTTCGCAAGTGCCCTCGTGAAATTCCCTCAGAACATACTCGGTATCTCTCGGTCCCAGACATATCGCTAGTGGACCTTCTTCGAGTACTGACCTCATGAGTTGCACGACGGCCCCCGAATTAAGCTCGTTGTCCTCGACCGATGACCCTAAGTGTGCGAGGGCATCGACCTCACTATTTTGATCTCGAGGCACATGTTGCAATGTCCACTCCTTAAATCGGTGCAAAGTTACTTGTAAGTTATCTAGGTATCTTTATATTCGTTCTTCCCTAACTTCGAAGGTTCCGTTAACCTGATTCACCACGAGGAGGGAGTCGAATTTGGATTCGATCACCTCTGCTCCCAAGACTTTGGCTAGTTCGAGACCTGCATTCATGACATCATATTCAGCCTCGTTGTTAGTCAATTTCACAGTTCTAATAGATTGTCTAACCACGTTGCTTGTGGGTGGTTTTAGTACGATGCTGAGTTCTGACCCATTTGCGTTTGAAGCACCGTCCGTAAAGAGGGTCCAGATTCCCGAGGACGTACCCGAGTTTTCCAACAGTTCTATTTCAACCTTGGGTACTAGGGCCTGCGTGAAGTCCGCCACGAAGTCTGCCAAAATTTGAGACTTGATGGTTGTTCGGGGTCGATATTCAATATCATACCCGCTGATTTCTATGGCCCATTTGGCCAACCTTCCTGATAGCTCGGGTTTATGCATAATATTTCGAAGTGGATAAGTTGTTACAACACATATAGCGTGACATTGGAAGTATGGTTTTAGTTTCCTAGAGGCGCTTATCAAAGCAAGCGCTAACTTTTCTAGGTGGGGATACCTAGTTTCGGCCACACCTAAGGCCCGACTAACATAATAAATAGGAAATTACATACCTTGTTCTTCCTGGACTAGGAATCCAATTACCGCTATCTCCGATACTGCAAAATATAAGTACAGATATTCGTCTTCCCTCGGCGTGTGAAGCAGCGAAGGGCTCGATAAGTACCGTTTAAGCTCTTCCAAGGCCTGCCGGCATTCCGGAGTCCATGTGAAGTTATTTTTCTTCTACAACAACAAGAAAAATTGATGGCTCTTATCGAAGGACCTCGTGATAAATCGCCCCATGGTGGCTACGCGCTAGGTTAACCTCTGCACGACCTTTACGTTGTCTACTACCGTGATGTCCTCGATAGCTTTGATCTTATCGGGGTTGATCTCGATTTCTCAGTTGGATACCATGAATCCGAGAAATTTTCCTGACCCGACCCCCAACGTGCATTTTTCGGTTTGAACTTCATATTATATCTCCTCAATGTACTGAAGGTTCCCTGCAAATTCTTCAAATGGTCCTCTGATCGCAGGGAATTAACTAACATGTCATCAATGTAAAATTCCATAGATTTCCCTATTTGTTCTTCGAACATCCGGTTTACTGGGCGTTAATAAGTGGCACCAGCTTTTTTTAATCCAAATGGCACTACGCTATAGCTGTAGGTACCATATTTAGTGATGAACGAGGTATTTTCCTAATCATGCAGGTTTATTTATATTTGGTTGTACTCAGAATAGGCATCGATAAAATTGAGGATCTCGTGGCCGGCCGTGGCATCAATTATGCGATCGATATTAGGCAAAGGAAAAGAATCCTTGGGGCATGCTTTATTTAGATCTTTGTAATCTACACACATTCTAAGTTTGTTTCCTTTCTTAGGTACTACTACAACGTTTGCTAACCATTCGGGGTATTTTACTTCCCAGATGGATCCTATTTTAAGAAGCTTGGTTACCTCGCCTTTGATGAAAGCATGCTTGATCTAGGACCGGGGATCTTCTTTTTTGCTTCACCGGATGGAACTTCTGGTCCAAGCTTAGTTTATGGGTAGTGATTTTCGATGGGATCCCTGTCATGACAAGAGGGGACCAAACAAAACAATCCATGTTAGCTATAAGAAATTGAATAAGTTTTTTCCTAAGCTCGGGAGTTAACCCAGTTCCTAGGTATACCTTTCATTTGGGCAGATGTTTAATTAGTATGACTTGCTCCAGCTCTTCGACTGTTGATTTGGTAGCATCAGAGTCATCGGGGGCTATGAAGGATCGAGGGACCCCATAATCATCATCTTCGTCAGTCCCCTGCTTCTCTAGCTGGGTCGAGGCCGACGTCTATGATTGCTATTTGGCATCCTGTTTTCCGTTCGAATTTGAACCCTTCGACAATAAGAGTGTTGATATTGGAATCACTTCATTAACGGCAAATATTTTATTTGTGGCGGGTTGCTCTTCGTAGACTATTTTGATTCCCTCTAGTGTCGGGAATTTTAAAACCTGGTGAAGGGTCGAGGGCACCACCCTCATGTTATGGATTCATGGTCTCCCGAATAGGGCGTTATACCTCATGTCGCCCTCGATCACATGGAACTTCATCTTCTGGATGGTCTCGGCCACTGGCAAAGTTATCTCGCCCTTAGTAGTTTCACATGCCATGTTGAATCCGTTTAGCACTCGGGTCGCGGGCACAACCGGTCCTATAGGACGAGTTATTCTATGAACCTCGATCAAATGATGTTGGCCGAACTACCTAGATCAATTAACACATGTTTAAATTGAGTCTTATTCATGAGTACATATATGACCAGTGCGTCGTTATAGGGCTGATCCCTTCTATGTCATCGTCATTTAAGGACAATGTTCCTTCTAGTATGTAATCCCGAGTTCACTTCTCCTTTATGATCGACACCTTGGTGCATTTTAACACTAGCCCTTGAGGAACATCGACCCCTCCGACAATCATGTGAATGACGTGTTGCGGTTTTTCTTGCTCGTTTTGGAATCTCTATTTCTGAAATGATTCTTGGCTCGATCACTTAGGAACTCCCGAAGGTGCCCGTCGTTGAATAACCGGGTTACTTCCTCTCAACTGTCTGCAATATTTCGTTTTGTGGCCATGGGTGCCATGATACATGCACATTTGGTTGGGATTTCTCTAGGCTGGATCGGTCTACAGAGGTCGAGGACATTTAGTATCCTTGATGTGTCCGATAGTCGATATGATGGCGGATGCGTCAACAATGAAGTTATATTCTGACAATCGTGGTGTATCTTTAGGTCCGATATGCCTGTCGAAACCATTCTTGCTCATGAGCCCTCGAGATCTCTGGCCTCGATCATTTCTCCTTTACCTCGTACAGGGTTGCACCCAGGTCCGTTGCCCCTACGATCTCTATTATATGGCTGGTATCGATCCCTGTTCAACCTTGGTTCTCTATCAATTTCCCTTTTGATTCTATCGACGGGCCTGATAGGATAAATAGACCCGGAAAGAGCTCCCAGATGGCCGTCTTCGACTCTAATCTTTGATTGATACTGATTATGCACATCGACCCAGGTAACAACTGGGTATTCAATCAAGTTCTGCTTCAAGTGTTGTGAAGCCACTGAGCTTCGTATATTTAGTCCTTGAGTGAAAGCTTGAAAGTCCTAATCATTGGTCGGTGGTAGATCCATTTGTTCCATTTGGAACCAAGACACAAACTCTCTGAGCATCTCGTTATCTTTCTGCTTTACCTTGAAGAGGTCCAACTTCTTAGTCTCGACCTTTATGGCTCCGGCGTGTGCTTTTACAAAAGAATCTACAAGCATGGCAAAAGAATCAATAGCGTTAGGTGATAAATTATGGTACCATATCATCGCTCCCTTTGACTGGGTTTCCCCGAGTTTCTTTAGTAACATAGATTCGATCTCGTCATCCTCCAGATCATTCCCTTTAATTGCACATGTGTAAGAGGTGACATGCTTGTTGGGGATCGGTTTGGGAGCTGCGCTCTGGGGGAAGGGATTCTTTACGAACTTTTTGTAATCCAACCCCTTCAATATTGGTGGTACCCCCGGGATTTGATCAACCCTGGAATTATAGGTTTCTACCTTCTTGTCATTTGCTTCGATTTTTTTTCCCCAGATTGAACTCACTTCATTAGTTCCTCAAGCATCTTCATGATCGCGGTATCGGTCCTTGATTCATTTCTGTTTGATTTCCTTGACACCGATTCGACCTTGTGAGAAACTTCCCGAGACGGCTCGGGCTCGATCCTGCTTGGTGCATGGTTCTGGTTTTCGAGTTGTGCTATCGGCGGCTTGTTGAGCCTGCAACATCTTGAAGATCACCTGAAGGCTGATTCCACCTTCTTCGCCGCCATTTCTGCTCTGAGCGGCCAATCGAACATCCATGCGGATGTTTGTTGCTCTCGGGATCGACGACCAAATTTGCATTGATGTCTACATGGGAGCTGACGTCAATTGAATCTATATCTGAAACTCCATCGAGTCCAACTGGGGGTACGTCGTTCCCTGGTGCTATGTTGTCATTTTCATCATGATGACCGAAGACATTGTCCACGTGTACGGGTGCTGCCTGAGAGATCGACATGTTGATCATGGAATCAAAAATACTCACAAGAACAAGTGTAAAATAATGTGTGTTACGAAGGTTAGTACCAGGAAATCACTATTATCCTTAGCCCCACGGTGGGCGCCAAACTGTATACCCTAAAAACAGATAACAATTAAATGTATACGTGATTTTAAGGATACGTGATATAACTTAGCACAAATTGAGAAAATATATATATTAATATTGTAATTGACTGTAAAAGGAATAAATTCAAACCAAATGAATAGTCTTGGTCCTCGAGTTCGATCACCCTAGAACCAAGTGAAGATTTAACTGATATAAAAACAGAGTAACAATATATTGAAAGCTAGAAGAAGGCAGTGTATTGCTTTGTATTGCGTAGATGTGATGTGTCTTACAAATGATTAGACCTCCTTTATACAGTAGGGGAATTTTACTCTTGATACAATTCTAAATACAGTAAGAAATTTCATGATTGGCTAATTAACCGTCTTCTTCTTGATACGTGCCGGAATTTCCGCCATGATCCTCGCCCGATTGCGGATACTTCAGATCTTCATTATTTGGCTCAGTAAGCTTCCCTCAGTCTCGCTCGATCTCTATCTTGTTCGATCTCGATCTTGGCCGATCTCGATCTTGATCAGTCTCTGGCTCACGAGCTCGGCAATATTACTTCGCACCATGGTTTGATATAACACGAGGTTGAATCTTGGCCTATCATGTTCCATTCTCGATTAGCTATACGAAGGGCAATATCGATTTTGACCGTATACACACCTTTTACCAAAAATCTGTACTACGTACCGTTTACCCTTGCATAACCAACTGGCAAAAAGTATTTAAATCGAATATCCTTATTGAATTTTCTGGTTTCGCTACTAATTACCAAAGTTTTAAAAGGCGGGACGTTTTACATATGCCTCAGCGAGGCGTAAGTCTTGAGGCATGGAGCGTAAGTCCTGAGGCGTAAGCCCCATGAGTATTTAATTTTAATATTTTATAAAATAATATAATTACATTAAATATTTATAAATATGTAAAATTACATAAAATTTGAAGAAAATTACAAATATGTGAAAAATATATATATAGATGTGCTCCATCCTCACAAAAAATTAGTCAAAACAATCTATTATACGCTACTTACGAGCACAAGTAACTTGACTCGAACAAAATAAAGTTTTCTACATGGAGGAACAAAAAGGATGACTAGCATGCAATTTGAACTTTGAACTTGCTGCTATGAAGGAGAATAAAGTTATCTTTGTATTTGTAAAAAAAGTGAATATTCGTTATTTTTGGGAAATATTAGCAGATTAGCGAACAAGGTAAAGAATTAGGAAAGACAATAAGTTAGGACTTCAATCAATAAAAAAGGCCTTGACTTTTAAATTTAATACATTTCAGTTTCTTTTTAAAATTTGTGAGTAATTACAAGCTAACTTTTGAAAATTTGGGAATTATATGAAGGACTTATTCAACAAATTTTGTTTTAATTTGAAAAAAAATTCTCTGGGGCTTATGCCTCGCTACAAAAACGCGCCTCAAACGCCCGGACGTACGCCTCGAATTGCTAGGCGTACACCTCTCTTGAGACTTTCGCCCCTCACCATCGCCTCGGGACATTTTTGGTACGCCTTGCCCCAGGACTTACCCCGAAAATGCCTTTTAAAACACTAATAATTATATTGGGATATAGAAGGAAAGGAAAAACTGAATTCATACTTAAAATAGCCTTAATACAGCTATAAACGTCGATGATCCTTATAATACTTACAAATCAATTAAGTTGGTATTTCCAAGGTTTAACTTATTACTTATAAGCTTGTTATTAACCTTATTCTTTAGGTTACCAACTTATACTTAACATAGAATTGACTTCACAATGACTTAATAGTGTAAGACATCTTCAAACACATTGTCTATATGTTGGGTTTATATTCGTTGCAATATATAATACTAAAAATGTATCCAAACTATCAAATTGCTCAGAGCAGCTACAAGTAATTTTCAGTATAACTATTGATTGGAAACCAAAAAAAAGTAAATAACATGTTATAATCTATAAAATTACACTGAACGTGTAAATTTTCTTTAAACTATCAAGATATGTAACTTAAATTCATAGATCAAGCCCTAGTATTATACTATTTAAAGTAATTTTATATATGACTAAATAACATTTCTGTTACAACTTGATTGAAAAAGAAGAGTGTTTTATAATCGCTAAATTATAGTAAAAACAGTATAGGTTAGCCAGTTCTCAGATTAATAATTGAAAAATAACCACATATAACCACTATTTTATGCGGGGATAAATATGGACAAAAAATACCCTTGCTAAAATACTGAAAATTTCAGTATAATATGCTGGATTATGGAGTTCCTACATATAAAACTTCCAACATATTATGTTGGAACTCTAGAACATTATGAAATTCTAACACATTATGCTGAAATCTCATACGTAAAATATTCAAACTCCAGCATATTATGCTGGAATATTTTCGGATTTTTAAGGATATTTTTGTTCAGATTTTATTTTTACATAAAAAAAAGTTACTAAATTTCGATTACTTTTCAAAATGTGACTAATTTTCAATTAGTTGTTGTAAATCAAGCTATTTTTTCTTTTTTTTCCTAAATTATATTATAATGTAATTTGTTAAAAAATTGTACAACTTAATAAACCCCTGAATGAAGTCAATGTGGAGTCTTGTTTTAGCCCAAAACCCACCTTTTCTGAATTTGCATTTCATCTAGCATTTGCATTTTCATTTCATCTTCATCTTCATTTTGAAAAAAGTGAGGTCACGAGAGGAAAAGAAATTTCTTCTTCCATTTCCTTAAATTAATTACTGTACAAATTCAATATTTGCGTTCTCTCTCTCTCCACTTGTCCCTTTCTATTGATAGGTCGTATGTTAATCTTGTGTATAGTTAAAAGGAGGAATTCCAGTTGCGTTCATTAGCAATTCATTTCTTGTTGGTGTGTTGCTCCTTTCTCTCTGCACAAAACCTGGGCTTAAAATCCCTCCTTTCTCTCTCTCTCTCTCTTCAAGGCTTGAGGTATGCTTCTCTTTTTTTTTATTCTTCTTACTTTGTACTACTATTATGATCACTCTACTTATTCATGTATAGAATTTGTAATTGTCTGCAATTAATTCGTGGCTTATTTCTATTTGGGGTATACCATGATAAGGATCTCAAGAAAGATTCATGGTAGTTGTAAACATGTTTGCTTTATCGTTTAGTAACTGCAAATTCGCAAACTTTTCACTTACAGTGCTCAATGAATGGAACTTTTGTTTCAAGAATGATACATGCGCTCTAGTATTTATAGCATCTCATGCTAATGATTAAAATTTGATGTTTATCTGGCTTTCTTTATTGCTTTTATGTTATATGGGGTTTTGAAATTTCATTAACATTAGACAAGTTGGAATATTGGGCTTGCTGCACTTATTTTTTTGGGGGGGTTATTTTTGTGAATTAGATAATATCTTGTACTGAATGTTTCTCTTGTCCGATGTTGTAGAGAAGTACAGACCATATCATGTGTAGTGGTTCTAAGAATAAGGTCTGTTCTGCTGATTTAGCCATGGAAGCTGAAATTCAGAAGAAAAAGGATCTTGTCCCTGGTTTCTCCCTTTTGCTCGAGTTATCGGCTTCAGATGATATTATCAACTTCCAAAAGGCTGTAGAAGAGGAGGGTCATGACATGAATGAGGTGGGTTTATGGTATGGTAGGAGAATTGGTGTAAAGAAGATGGGATATGAGGAGAGGACACCCCTTATGATTGCTGCTACCTTTGGTAGCAAACGGGTGCTGAATTATATGCTTGAGAATGGCTGTCTTGATGTTAATCAAGCTTGTGGTTCCGACGGGGCTACAACCCTTCACTGCGCAATCGCTGGTGGCTCTGCTGCTTTGCTTGAGGTTGTCAAGCTCTTGCTTGGTGCTTCTGCTGATGTGAATGTAGTAGATGCAAATGGAAAACGGGCTGTTGACCTGATCTCATCTCAGAGCTGTTGCCTCAACTCTAGGAGGAGGATGCTGGAGCACTTGCTTGGAGGAATCAGCGACGATGGGGAAGCGAGTGGATTCATCGATCAGATTATCTCTGAACAAGCGGAAGAACAGCCGTTATTGACTCCAAACGTCTCTAAACTTGTGAGCGAGAAGAAAGAGTATCCTGTTGATCCCTCTCTTCCGGACATAAAGATTGGGATATATGGGACAGATGACTTCAGAATGTACATATTTAAGGTGAAACCATGCTCAAGAGCTTATTCCCATGACTGGACAGAGTGCCCCTTTGTACACCCTGGTGAAAACGCTAGAAGGCGTGACCCTAGAAAATACCACTATAGTTGTGTCCCTTGTCCAGACTTTCGCAAGGGGACATGCCAGCGAGGAGATGCTTGTGAGTATGCTCATGGTATTTTTGAGTGCTGGCTTCACCCTGCACAGTACCGAACTCGCATGTGCAAGGATGAAACAAATTGCAATAGGAGGGTATGTTTCTTCGCCCACAAACCTGAAGAGCTTCGCCCCTTGTACCCTTCTACAGGGTCTGCTGTGCTTTCACCTAGATCATATTCCAATAGTGCTCTGTCATTGGATATCCAATCAATATCTCCACTAGCCCTTGGTTCTCCATCAATTATGATGCCTCCTACTTCAACTCCACCAATGTCTCCTTCCGCTGGAGCTTCTGCTGTGGGTGGATCTTTGTGGCCCTGCCAATCCAGTCTTGCAACTCCAACCTTGCAGCTGCCTATAAGTAGGTTGAAAACCGCATATAGTGCCCGAGACGTGGAGTTAGACAATGGCTTACTTGGATTCGAAAGTCATCATCTGCGACAAGATCAGCTGATGGATGACTTATCTGCTCTTTCTTCACCATCTGGGTGGAACAGTTCTTCGGCCAATAAAAATGGTGAACGTGGTAGGCATGGTGGATTGACACCCACTAATCTTGATGACATCTTAGCAACGCTTGATTCCAAAATTTTGTCTCAGCTACAAGGGCTATCACTTGATGCTGGATCACCCCAACTACAATCTCCCAAAGGGATGCAGATGCGACAAAATATGAACCAGCAACTTATGACAGGCTATTCTTCAGGTCAATCTTCACCATCTTTTAGGACATCATCTTCGTTTGGTATTGATCCATCTGGTGCTGCAGCAACAGCTTTGAGTTCAAGGTCTGCTGCATTTGCCAAGCGAAGCATGAGTTTCATCGATCGAAGTGCTGCAGGCCGTCTTTCTGGGATATCTTCATCCCTTTCGAATGCGTCCCCTGTGCCTCCTAACCTCTCAGCTTGGGGCTCCCCTGATGGTAAATTGGACTGGGGTATTCAGAAGGAAGAGCTCAATAAGTTGAGAAAATCTGCTTCCTTTGGTTTACGGAGCAGTGGCAGTAGGTTTCCTATGAGTGAACCCTCAATTTTAAACTCTTCTGCTGAGCCTGATGTCTCTTGGGTTCAATCTATGGTGAAGGATTCCCCTGTTATGAGTTCAAGACAATTATCTAGGGAAGATCAGCAATATCATCTGAATGCTAGTCGAGGTTCTGAGACGTGGGCGGATCAGCTATACATGGAGCAGGAGCAGATTGTGCATTAATGGTGAACAATCTTCGGGCTCATTCTTTCTTGAAGTAATATCTAACAAGTTCTTTTCACATTTTTTGATATCTTTTTTCCATATTCACCATCTTGTTGATGAAAGGATAGTGATATAAGCAGAGAAAGAGAGCTAGAGAAAAAACTTGGGCAGGGTGGGAAGAATTCTGCTCGTTCAAAATATTTTGATTTTTGAGTTATGAATATTGAAAAGTGATGTCTGCCTTTAATGGCATCACTATAGAATATGTAACAGGGCGACGAATACAAGTGAAATGGTCCTCTAATTCAAGAGCTACCCTATAATTGTTTGTAGTTCAAGTTACACGTGGAGATGAAACTGATTATTCAATCCCATTCTTGCCAATTTTTGCTGACACTCGTCCTCTCACAATTATGCCGATAGTATAAAATTTTTCTTACACTCTTTATGCATATAACTTATATCCATAAATTACAAAAAATAACTGAGAAGATGTAAATCATATTTGTGCATGAGAGTGGTATTTTGTGCTTAGAGCTGATAACAGAGGCGCGACTTGTTTTTCTCGTCATACTTTTACTCTGCCTGACTCAAATATTTACAATTTGTTTCTTCCTCCGCTTTTCACTTTTCTCCCTTAATCTCGTTTTGGACAACAGCGTAATCCTTCAGATTCTCTCAATGTATACTCTCTTCTTACTTTGGAGTTCAGCATTGTACTTGTCTAATACTTTTGAGAACGTATATTGTAGTATAACCTATTCTCTCCGGTCCACAATAAGTGATCAATGTACTTTTGACACGCCCATTAAGAAAATATTAAATTTTATACAAAAATATATAGTATGACTAAACTACCCTTCATTAAATATTTAATGTGAGGAGTAAGAAAACTTTTCAGGGGATATGTACATAAGGATAATTTTATAAAAATAAATTGAATTTTTTCTTGATTATATAAATGGACACTTATTTTAAACTAAAATAAAAAAGTAAATTGGTACTTATTGTGGACCGGAGGGAGTAAGTTTTAAGAAGGGTTTTTTCTTCTTCTCATCGTCTGTACTAGCTACTTCCAAATACACATTTTTGACATAAGCTTGATAAGTAAAATTTATAATTCTTTGATATCCCAAGAACATAACTCTAAGAATTCTTGATGGAAAAAGAGGGAGCGAGCTTATATAGAATAGAAAATGAAATAAAGCAAATTTCATGAATAAATAGAGTTAACGATACGACAGACAACACTGCCTACACGCGAATTAGCTTCCGAGGTTGAGCAGTCTCAATTTCACTACAGAATTTGCGAATGAATGCTGGGCTGGGCCACCTCGAATGGCGTGAGCCGCATGCGGGGGGACCCGCACGTACGGTTTTTAGAGGGATCCGGTCGAAAAATCGGCCGGCGTCCATTCGACTAGAGGGACTTAGAAATTAATTTAATTCATAATTTCATAATTTTTTTTCTATGATGAATATGTTTTACTATTAACAAGATTAGATTTCCCCTCTTTTTCCATTGATATTTTAAGAAAGTAGAGACTATATCCTAGAAAGTAATTAAAGAGATAACGAATAGCCAATTGTGAAGAAGTAAGAAAAGGCGGTGCAATGAATGTGATATGCAATCTTATTCTAACACAAGTTGCCATTTGTTAAATTGGTGAATGAGTCAATAGCCTCGGAAGTCAAAAGTAGGAAAAGATATAACAGGCAATGTTCATAGCCACCCCAACATATCTATTGGATAATGCATTGACGTTTACATTAGATTATGGCCGGCGCTATGGACTATGGACCATGCTTTTTAATATTATATTATACTACATTGATTTCTACTGAAATAAATAATGTAATGTATGTTATAACTTATATTCAAATAAATTATACAACCTAAATGGCTCAATCATGCTACTATGTTTTTTAATAGAAGTTGAATTGTGATACTTATTAAAGACAGGTTTATGATTTTTTGTTTGAAAGTGAAATTGGCAGGATCTGAAATGTGTGTTTTTAATGATCTAGTTTACAGTGTTAGTGTTGATTCTTGCCTTTTCTAAAAGTAAAAATTAAAATTGTACGCTTGAAACTTAATAAAAAGTATATTTATTGTTCTCTCCGTTCACTTCTAAAAATGCATATTCATTTTTATTTGTCAATTTTAACAAATCGCGAGCAAGACAATCTTTATTTCATGTTTTACTCTTATCATTAACTACTCAATTTATTTTCCAAGACTTTTTGAAAAGTTATTATTATTATGAGAAAATTAAAAAATAGTTGTCTAATTTTGACTTTGCACTTCCTTTAAGAAAAAATAATGAAGTATATACTACATCCGTTCATTTTAGTCGTCCACTTTTGACTTTGCACTCACTCTAAAAAAAAATGAAGTATTTATTTTATAATTTTACCCATAACAATGATAGTATTTCAAAAAATGTTGGAAAATGATTTGGGGAATGAGTAGTTAATAATAAGGGTAAAACAAAAAGAAAAAATTTGTCTTTCTCTTAATTTAGTAAAGTGGACAAGTAAATGTGATATATATTTGTCACGACCTGGAATACCCATCGTCGGAATCGTTATGGCGCCTAACATTTCACTTGTTAGGCAAACTAACGTTAGAACATTTTTACTTCTTTTAGCAGTTTAGACAATAACATTGATAATGAACTGAAATAACAGATATGTTCTAAGTACAAATGCGAAAATTAAACAGCCAATCGTCTATTGCAATTCCCTGAATCTAGTGTCACGAGTTCACGAGCTTCTAAAGTAATACACATAAAGGTCTGAAATAAGTATAGAGCTGTCTGAATGAAGTTGCACAACTAAAAGAAAAGAGGATGGGGACTCCAGGTGCTGCGAGCACATAACAGCCGTACCTCAAGTTTCCGCAATATCCGATCCGGGATCACTAATGACCGTTGCTGGAACCGTCTCAAAAATTTGCATAATGTGTAGAGTGTAGTATCAGTACAACCGACTCAATATACTGGTAAGTCCCGAGCCTAACCTCGACGAGGTAGTGACGAGGCTAAGGCGGGGCACATATACAAAACAACCTGTACGTAGAATATAAAATGACAGAATAATAGAAATACCGGACAGAACCAAACAACCAACTGAAACAGATAACCACAGCCTCTAGAGTTAACCAATGTCGTCCAGAGTTACCAATCCTTAATATATCAGAAAATGAAAGAAATACCAGAAATAAATGCAGCTCAGGAAATAGAAACATATAATTTTGTTGCGGCGTGCAACCTGTTCCCACCAGACATCACAACAAAAATTTTCCTTATTCCTCCGTAACAATAACAATAATAATAATATATATATATATATATATAT
>MDKI01137915.1:0-15362 GCA_005239505.1 Nicotiana paniculata
ACGAGCCACACTTTCCATATCCTCCACTTCCTTGCTCCTATCAAACTCATTAACATTATTAGATACATCACAATAAAAGCTCTGAGAAGGATAATAAGAATTAGGACAACCATCCCAATGGCTACCTTTTAAACCACACACATTACAAAAATTCCACACATTCGATTGAGATGGACAATATTGCCACATGTGTGGTCCTCAACAATATGGACAAGGATCGTCATAATAAGAATAACATTATTCGACCAATTATCATTCCAAGATGCCATGTCAAGAAAGATAGTAAAATATTCAATAAGATACAAATAAAAAATAAAAAAAATTAAAAACTTAAATAGACAAAAGTAAAATTCAATCTAGTAGAATAGTTAATTTTTAAGTCCCCGGCAACGGCACCAAAAACTTGTTGGTGCCAAAACGCACACGCAAGTATACGTGGTCGACAAGTAATATAGGATTGTAAGTCCAGATATCGTACCCACAGGGACTTGTGATTAACTATCAATTAAATTAAACCCAAACAATGAATCTATTCAAGCGAATACTAAAGTATGAATATTTAACTAAAATTAATCTAGAATAATAAACTATGAAATTAAAGAAACAATTGGCGAGATTTTAGATACGAATTCAATGAGATCCTATATTCTAGAGTTATGGGTAAGCTAACAATCCTATTGATTTTTTCACTTAAATCGTCTAATTAATTTATCTGGTTTATTGATTGACGAGGTTAATATAGCTCGTAGCCTTCTCCCGAAGTACAACTCGCCTATTCAAGCTAACCTAAGCATATATTCCTATGAAATTAGGATTAACAAGAACGCATTAATTATTCCCGTATAATAATCAAGCAAGGCGATTAGGTATATTCCTATCCTAACCGCAAATCCGCTCCCCTGAGGGTTAAGATCTTGCTCTACCCAAACTTATATGCAATCTAGAATTCTCTCTCCCGAGTTCAATCCTAGATTCGTAGATAGTATTCAATTGGTGATCAAGCAATCAAATAATTAAGCGCAAGATTGGATAAATAAACCAATATGATAAAATAATAAGAACAATTCAAGCTTCAAACTACAACGTTCATGTAGCACCCAAAACTCTAGAACTAATGAACTATGAAATTAAAGGAAGATAAGAGAAGAAAAACTAGGTAGAATCCTCCTTCAAGCGTGGTGTGTGTTCCTCCACGTCAATCCCACTTGTGAATCTCTCCGTGAATATCCCACGTGAATCTCCTAAAAAAATCCCCTCACGTGAATACCCGTGAATCAAATCTCCCCTCAAAGTTATATTTTTAGGTCTATTTATAAGTTTGGGACAAACCCTAACCGTGTAGGAGACTTCTATTCAAACCGGAAAATACTTAAAACCTTCAAAACTCGGAATTGACCGGACAGGGACCCATGCATTAAGCCCCAAACGCCCCCTTATAGCCTGGGCAGGCCTTTTCGACTCTTGAGCATATTTTTGACGTTTATACATCCATTTAACTCGACTTCCATATCCAATTCACCTACGCATGAAATAGACTATATTATGAACATATAACGTGTATTTTCTCACAAAAGCACATAAAAGGTAAGGTATATAATGCTTTAAACCATGAATTCTAGCCACGCATCAAGAGGGTACTATAAGCTGAATACAGATGGGGCGACTAGGGGTAATCTGGGAATAGGAGGAATAGGTGGAGTATTCAGGAACCATAAGGAGAATTGGGTTATGGGGTATATGAAAAATATACCACATACAACCAACACCATGGCTGAACTGAAAGCTCTCCTAAAAGGGCTACAACTGGATGAATAAAATGAATTGATCCCTTTGGACATCAACACAGACTCAACATAAATAATCCAAATATTACTCATAGGTAACTTAACATATGATCCTTTTATTTGTGAATGCAGGTTGTTAATGCAAAGGATGGACAGGGTCGTGGTAAGGCACACATACATGGAGCAGAATAGGGTGGTAGACACTATAGCAAAAGAGGTAGCAAGGCCATGTTTTTTGGGAAGATCCAGCTTACTAGCAGTTCCTCCGGTATTTGCAAATAATGTATTTTGGGCAGACATCCTAGGAACTGTAGTTGTTAGGAAATTTTTGGCATGTAATATTGATACTATATCTCAAAACATCGCACTAATGGGGGGAATTACAGTACCTCACCACTGTCAGTACTTCGTAATTTTATATATATATATATATATATCCTATTTAACAAAAAAAACACAAGTGGCTGAATTTATACAAGTCACAAAACAACTAAAAACTAGGCTAAGTATGCTAAGTGATAAATACTACAAATGCTTTAGAATTCTACTACATGTGTGACTATTACATTTAGTTAAGTACAAACTCTACAATGCAATCTAACTATCCTTATCTTGTTCAAGCTTATCCTTATCATGATCAACTTCTTCAATACTTCCCCTCAAGCTAGTGAAGGGTGTAGTTACCACTCCTAGCTTGCTTCGAAATCCTGCAAACATTTTCTTAGCTAATGCCTTAGTATGAAGGTCAGCTAGCTGGTCTTTTGATTTAACAAACCTTGTGACAAGCTGACCACAACAACCTTTTCTCTAAAAAAATGATAGTCCATCTCAATTTGTTCTGGCATGTATTATTGGATTGACTGTTATATATAATGCACTCAAGTTATCACAGAAAAAAGTTGGTGTAGTTTTTAAACGGACTCCAATGTCATTGAGAATGTAGGTTATCCATGTCATTTCAGCTGTTGTCGAGGCTAGTGCTCTATACTCAGCTTCTGCACTAGACCTTGCCACTTTGTGTTGCTTCTTGGATGTTTGAGATATGCAGTTAGCTCCTAGGTAGAATTGTAGCATGTGGTTGATCTCCTAGTCATAGGGCACCCTCCCCAGTATGCATCAGAGAAACCCTATAACCTGAATGGTGACTTAGACAAGATTCTTAGACCATACTCAGTTGTGCCCTTCACATATCTAAGGATCCTTTTTACAACTTGGTAATGAGTGTTGTTTGGAATTTGCATGAATTGACTTGTTAAATTCCCTGCATGAGCTATGTTTGGACTTGTGAGAGTCAAATACTACGGATTACCAACAATACTTCTATATAGTGAAGCATCAACTAGATCATCGACAGTTTCTTGTAGACCATGCTTTTGTGCTAGAGGTGTGCTAATTGGTTTAGCAAGTGCCATGCTAGTCTTGGCCAGTAATTCTGCAGCATATTCACTCTGATTCATATGAATGCCCCCAGTAAAGTAGGTGACCTCAATCCCTAAGAATAAGTGCAGAGGGCCAAGGTCCTTCATAGAAAACTTCTTACCTAGTTCATCAATGATTTCTGAAATTAGTGCAGTGTGACTCCCAGTGACAATTTTATCATCAACATACAAAAGAAGCAGGATTGTGCCTCTTTTACAATGAATCACAAAGAGTGAGGATTTTGCCTTACTGCACTTAAACCCAAGGGGGAGCAAGCGCAAATTGAACCTGTCAAACCAGGCTCTAGGTGCCTGCTTACGGCCATACAATGCTTTCTTTAGAAGGCACACACTATCAGGATGTCTAGGATCTTTAAATCCTGGTGGCTGACTCATGTACACCTCCTCTTGTAGATGTCCATGCATAAATGCATTCTTTACATCTAGTTGCCTGATACACCAGTGGAGACTCACAGCTACTGAGAGAACTATTCTTATAGTGGTTGCTTTAAAAACTGGACTAAAAGTTTCTTCAAAGTCTACTCCTTCAAGCTGTGAATACCCTTTGGCAACTAGTCTTGCCTTGTACCTATCAATGGATCCATCAGCCTTTAACTTGGTTTTAAACACCCACCTAGAGCCAACTATATTCACACCAGGTGCCTTAGGCACCAGTATCCAGGTCTTGTTTTGGTGAAGTGCATTTATCTCCTCTTGCATAGTTGCAAGCCATTCTGGTGAGCTAAGTGCCTCATTTATAGTTTGTGGCTCCTTAGCTGCTACTAGACACATGTGTCTCACTGCATGTATTTTGATTACTGTCTTGTGACCATGCGATAGTTTTGTGCATTTGATGTGTGCTTTGCTGGTTCTGCATCATCAGTTGGTATAACTTGTGTATCCCGATTAGGTTCGGTATTGAACCAATGAGAGAAGTAAACTTCAAGTTGAATTCCCTGTGGATCATAAACTGAAAACATATTAGAGTCAGAAGGTGTATTGTCCTGAGCTGAGTTGTTTGGTTATTCACTCTCAGTAGTGATCCAAGGAAAGCTAGGAGTTGCTACCCTCATGCGATCATCTGTTCCTGCAGGAACTACTGCTAAAGGAGATTCAATAGGCTCAGCATTGTGATCAGTTGTAGGTGGAGGCTCAGCAGCAGGCTCAACATTGTTATGAAGAGCATCAGCAGAAGTATCAACTCGAGACTCAGGTGTGAACTGATCACTTAGTGATGGTGCATGCACATCAACTGTAGGTTGATCACCCACACCAATTAATGGTGATTCATTCAACACTTTCCCTGAATTAGAAGAGTGCACATCTGAGCTTGAGGTCAGCCTGGAGAAAAACTCATAGAAGGTAGCAATATGAGTAGAATCACTTGAATTGTCTAGTGGTGCATCTGGTTGCACATAAGGCAATGTGTTCTTATCAAAGACCACGTGTCTTGAGACAAACACTCTCCTGGTAGGTGGGTGGTAGCACCTATAGCCTTTGTGAAGGCTACTGTATCCAATAAACACACAAGGATAGGTCGTTGGAGAAGATTTTGTTTTTCCTTTCAAGTAAGGAAAGCACCTGCATCCAAAGACCTTAAGACTATTATAATTCGGATGCTCTCTAAAGAGCTTAAAGAATGGATTTTCCATTTTTAACATTGATGAAGGCATTCTGTTAATTAAGAATACAGTTGTCAAGAAGGCTTCTACCCAAAGAAACTGTGGTAACATTGCATGAAACAACAAAGTCAGACCAGTTTCTACTATATGTCTGTGTTTCCTTTTAGAGGCTCCATTCTACTCAGGTGTGTGAGGAAATGATATATGTCTAACAATACCACAGTTATCTAGATGTTCAACAAATGCAATGTTATTTAATTCACCACCTCCATCACACTGAAAAATCTTAATAGTCTTTGTGAATTGTTTCTCGACCATCTTTTGAAACTTAACAAAAGTATCATAGAATTCAGATTTCCTTCTTAGTGGATAGATCCAAGTATATTTTGTATAGTCATCAACAAACTCTACATAGTATTTCGTGTGTTGAGATGATTCAACAGGTGTTGGACCCCAAAGATCACAGTGAATTTTAAGCAAAGGCTCTTTTTTCAATCTTACTTCTCAATTCAAATGGAAGCTTACATCATTTTCCTAACTGACAACTAACACAAACAATAGGGACTTTATTCCAGTACTTGACATCAATACACTTGTTACTACTAAGAATCTTTAAAGAATTTAAGCTAGGGTGGCCTAATCTGGCATGCCAAATAGTGTATGTATTCTTCCACTCCTTTGATGCAGATAAGGCATAAAAGTTACTATCCTCCGGTACATATAGATCGTTCTTCTTAGATCCCTTGGTCAGAAGTCTCCCTGAGCTTTTGTCCTTTACAACAAAATCAGATTTATCAAACTCAAGTGTACAAGAATTGTCCTTAACAAGCTTAGTAACTCACAATAGTTTTTTTTAATCTTAAGAACAACAAAGATTTCCTTTACTTTAAGTCCAGATTTTGTTGTATTGCCAATATGTGTGATGTCAAGTTTAGAGCCATCCCCAACTGTTATATTATCAGAACCATTATAAGGTTGAAGGTTTGATAGATTACCTGTTGAATTGGTTATGTGACTGCTTGCACCAGAGTCAACATACATAGCTTCATCTTCAGCCTGGTAAGAATAGTTCCACATGTAGAAGCATTTTAAGGTTTTGTGGCTGTTTCTTCCACATATTTGGAAATTTTCCTTGCCCTTTTATTGACTTTGCAGTGTTCTGAGTAGATTGATTAATCTGATTTCTACCTTGTCCTGCAGGTCTGGAACCTCTTCCTCTTGAGGAGAAGTTTGAGTTTCCTCTTTTGTTAGAGTAACCTCCACGACCTCTTCCTATTTGAGAAGAAAATTCCATATTGTAGCCTTGTTGAGCCACTTCTTATTCATCTTCTCTCATGTCGAATCCTCTAAGAGACTTGACAAACTAGTTCAGGGTAGGATATGGAGCCTTTCCCAGCATGACAGTCCTAAAGATTTTGTATTTTGGAACAAGTCCTCTAGTAAAGATGATTACTTTGCTGTCTTCATCAACTTGCTTGTGTATGGATGAAAGACCATCACATTTTCCTTTGAACTCCCTCAAATATTCATCAAGCCTTTTGGTTCCTAGCTTGATGTTTTGCAGTTGTTGCTTAAGCTGAAATTCCTTATCCTTGGTTGCCTACAGGTATGCTTCCTCCAGGAATTCCCACATTTCATTGGCAGTTGAACATCCCACAATGAGATACACGCTTTCCTCACTCATTGTAGCAGATGTCAACTCCTCAGGAGCACATCTTTTTCTTCTCAGTCAGTGTTGTCATCACCTCTGTCGACAGCCTTATCAACACCAACAGAAGAAGATGAATTGATTGTGTTTGGCTTGCCTTCCTTGATCAGGTTTTTCACCTTCATTACCTGAATCAACTGGAGTATTCGTGTCCTCCAGATTAAATAGTTCGATGGTTTCAACTTAACTGGACAGGAGGCAATCAGATGGTGCAGGGAAGCATGTGATAGACACAAAGAGGTTGAGGGTGTTGTTATGGCCATGTTTGATCGTGTTTCTGACTTGGGCGACGTAGATTCAGTAAGCTCTGATACCATGTAGAAAATCACAAGATTGAGAAGGAATTTTATTGAAGAATCATGTGTTTTATTATGTATTACAAAGCCACAAGTGACTGAATTTATACAAGTCACAAAACAATTAAAAATTAGGCTAAGTATGCTAAGTGATAACTACTACAAATGACTTAGAGTTCTATTACATGTATGACTATTATATTTAGTTAAGTACAAACTCTACAATGCAATCTAACTATCCTTATCTCGTTCAAGCTTATCCTTATCATGATCAACTTCTTCAACAATATTAAGAACTTTAAAAATCGAATTGGTCAAGCTTAAATTTTAGACTCACCTTCCTTCTAGTGTGCACATTTACATGTATAATTATTTTGTACTGAACATATTCATTAAGTAAACTTAAATGACCTTTCAGATTCACTATCTATTTTTCTTAGCCAGTATACATAGATTATACGAAGTTATACACATATTATATATGGATCAATTATTCATCCGTTAGCTATTTTTAATTTAAGCAGTTGAGAGGTAATAAGTAGGGATTTTGACCACTTATTTGCTCTCTTTTACTTGCGTTTTAGCTCAAAAATGCTTAAAGATATTCCCGAGAATTAACGAAATGAGATTTCTTGCAGAATATTGGGAAACGAGCCAAAGAATAAAAATCAACTCAAAAAGGAGTCAAAATTGGACAAGGACCAATACAAGGCAAAAATTCTTACAGTGCGTACCGCATAATAATATGTGCGCCCACAAACAATGATGAAGCCCTGTTAGACTAAGCTTCAGTGTATGCGGACCACATAATTTTGGTGCGGCCGCAGAAGAGAGATTCAGAGAGTTGGAAATTTGGGCAACTGAAGATATGCGGACCGTACCATTATTGCGCGGCTGCAGGACTACAAGTGCGGTCGCACTCACAATTATGCGGCCCGCAAACAATAAAAATCAGAGAGTTTTGAAAGGAAGCTGTGCGGCCGTAGAAGCCAAAGTGCGGTCGTACTTACAAATGTGCGGTCCGCATATGCAGGTCCAATCTCAAGTGTGCGGCCGCACTCAGAAATGTGCAATCCGTACCAATAGATGAAGTGCGTCCGCATCCCACTTTTATGCGATCGCACAACTGGAACCTATCAAGCCAAGTCTCATTGTGCGGCGGCACAACCTCCGGCAGGGGTAATCTTGTCAGTTATTTTCAGCTTAGTATAAATAGAACTTTTTTGTCATTTTTAGATTAATTTTTTTTTTGGGAGAGCACCTGAGCCGTTTTCTTTACTGATTTAAGTAATTTTGTACTAGATTTGCTTCTAAACATTAGATTTTCCCTCCATAATTTATTATTATGCATTCTATGTTAATTTCTTCTTTTATTTCTTCATTTTCTATGAGTAGCTGAACCCTTAGCTAGGGTTGTAACCCAACCCTAGTATGGGTACTTAATGGATTATTGATTTAGGGCTTGTTCAAGATTGGCTATGTGTTATTTAGTCTTGTTCTTTCTTAAATCCTAGAATAAGTGGTTGCAAACATTGATTCATGCCTATTTGACCTAGTCTCTACTTGAGAAAGAGAGACTAAGTGTAGGAAAACTTGGCTAACCAGGAATCGGGGTGAACTCAAGAAACTGATAACCCCAATTAAAGGGTTGAACCTAGAAATAGTAAGATCGGACTAGAGCATTTATCATTTGCTTTGTGAAATACCCATTTGGACTTGACAAAGCCAAATCGGGCAAAGTCATTCAAACTACCGAGAGGTATAGAGTGAGTAATTGAGTGTGATTGCTATAATGTATCTCGACGATCTCAACATGCCCTAAAGCTCTTAATCCGTTAGGTAACCAACTAGGCAGAAGTCGCAACCCAAGATCCTTTTATCATTTGAAAAACAATCAAAACCAAAAATATTGCCTCTTAGTTTTTTTTTTAATTGCAATCAATAGATCAAAGTAGAAGTAGTAACCAACTAGGCGGAAGTCGCAACCGTAGATCCTTTTATCATTTGAAAAACAATCAAAACCAAAAATATTGTCTCTTAATTTTTTTTTAATTGCAATCAATAGATCAAAGTAGAAGTAGTAACAACAAACAAGAATGTGGAAGAGTAATTTAGGACACATCATACAATTATACTAAATATATACCTAATCCCAATTCTAACTTTATGTGAATTCGATCCCGACCTATGTTGGGTTTTATTATTGCATCGACCGCCTCCCTACCTATTTATGGTGTGAGTTTGGGCGAGATCAGGTGGGCGGTTGTTTAAGTTAAATCTTCTAATTATTACAAATATATCGATTGATTTGAGATGTTTATAAATGCTCAACCGTATTGTAATTAATGTACTTATTGAGTTACACATATGGAAGGTATTAAAGGTTTGGTGTACTTGAGCTTTCACATTAATTAATTTACCTCATTGAATAATATGATATAGACAAAAATGGCAGGCGCCACACGAATTAATTTGGTGAATCGTGATAGTGAAATTCCAACTGTTTTAAGCATGTTGAAATTATGCATTTCATTTTCAAAGAAACCAAAACACTTAATTATTGGCTATTAGATTGAGGGATGGTTCGACTCGTAGTTTTCATCTTTTTTCTATTTGAAAAAGAACTGATTAAAAGCTATCTCTTTTTTTCTTTACATGCATCATTTGACAGCGTGAAAAAGGGTACGTGACCCATTAAGGATTGAGGTGGAGCGATAAATACTTTTTTATCCTTAATCATAGGTCTTATCAGATTCAAGTCTTGCGTAAGAAGTCGTCTTTGTTAAGGAGCGCTTTACCCCAATGTGGGACTTTCTGGTGTGACTTCAAATTTAGGCGAGCTCCAATTATATAGATATCGAACAACAGATGAAAAATCAATAAAAAGAAAAAAGCTATGTAATGCTCCATTAATTATTAGATCGAGGCATCAAAATTTTGTAGACAAAGACTGCCTAAGAAATTAAGAGATGGGTCGATTCATAGTGTTCATCTTTTCCATTTGAAAAAAACTACGTAATACTCTATTATTCGAGACATTAAAATTAAATTCTCTGTATTTTCTACGTACGCCATTCCGCTAGTATTTCTCCCTACTTCTAGCAATGAAGAAAAAGAGAAAGACTAGAAAACGATCCAAAGATTTTGATCGAAAGGTTCAACCTTTAGGTTACGTTCTACCGCTGAATTGATTAGATTTTTTAAATTATGGGTTAAGAATTTATTGTTAAAACAATCTAGTAATTTTTACATATATTTCTATGCTTCGTGTCGAAAATGTTAGGCTTATATACTTAAGTTTTCCATCCGCCAATTCTTTTATATATATATATATATATATATATATATATATTTACCACAGTCAATGAGTTAGTACGTAGCTTTGAAATTGCTTGTTCTTGACAATGAAAGCTCTTTTCTCTGGGAACCGGAATCAAAATGTGATTCTTTTTGGACTCAAATGATCGAAATGTATGGAAAAAAAATGGTGATCCAAATATGTATAACGTACCTTAACGGCCGTTTGTCCGTTAAAGTATAGCGCCCTTTAAAAGGACGTTATACCTGAATTTAAAAAGACGGGAAGTATAGCGCCTTTTATTAAGGCGCTATACCCACGTAAAAAATGGTCCCCTTCTAACTAGTTAGTACATTTTTGTCCAATAATAAAGAAACAGGCTAACGAAGAAAGAAAGAAAAAAGGCACTAGCTAATTCACTCTACATTTGAGCGGGGCGGAGCTAGAAGTCGTAAGAGTTCGGCATAATTCAATAGCTTTACTCCGAATTGTGTTTAATATTAAAAAATTTATTAAGAATGTACAAAAATAAAAATAAAAAACAGTTGCTTAAATCTTAAATCGCTATCATCAAATTTAGAACCTATCCTAGCTCTGTCTCTGCATTTGAGTGATTACAAACTTCTTCATGCAGTGCTTTTTTACTTTGAAAAATCATTATCAGGTTTGTCTTTTATTACTTTAAAAACCAAGCAACTTGAGATAACATATCATAGGGGTCTAAAAAGGTACGTAAATGTTTAACATGAAGAGAATTATTCTATAGTGATGTAGGGGCATTTAACTTTAATCGCTAATAAAGTTAGCAAAATTTCTAATATGTTTTATTAATAAATAGCGGCAGATCCAAGATTTAAATATTATAAATCTGAATTCGGAACTTTAGCATTATTTATTCGATTTATTGGGTTTTAAATCTATTATTTTTCCTTGTTTATTGAAGCTTTTGACACATATACATATAAATATAGGTTTTAGAGATTCGAGAATATAAATGGAGAAACCTCTTTGGCAGAAAGTGTTATTCTATCCTATGAGAGACATGCTATACACTAGGGCGGACCCATAGTTACAACACCCGATTCATTTTAATCCAATATTTTTAATGCGGAGCACAAATTTATAGATAAAAATTCATTAATTGTAATAAATAATAGATAATAACTCATACTTTAAAATTTTAATGGGTTCGACAATGAAAACCTTAAAGGTTGAACCAATATAATTTAAATCCTGGAACCGCTTCTTATGCTGCATATTCTGTATGTTCGTTCGTTTATCTTGATTTTCATTTGCAAAATATATTGATGCGACATTTTATCTGTATGTACTCCTTTTTCCTTTGTGACAGGTTGTAAATGCAAGTAATGTCTGGAAAATCTTCTTATATTTCATGACCATCTTCTAGGGGCGAAGCTATATTGGCACAAGAATGGTCAATTGAACACCCTTCGCCGAATAATTATACTATATATAAGGTAAAATATTATTTGTTATTGATTAAAAATAGATTTTGAACACTTTTGCATAACCCACTGACAAAAGATGTACACCCTTATTGAATTTTTTGATTTCGCCACTGACATATTCTTCGTTAAAAAATTGAACCGACAAAACCTAGAGAAGACGAAATGATGATAGTACGGACTATATATATTAGCCATTTTGTTTTTGTCCCTCAAACAATGTTGACGTCTTTTCTTTACAAATTCAATTATTTGAGATGAAAAGGTTTCAAAAAGATAAAGGGTCTACAATTCCTATGTCGTACGAAAAATCAAAATAAAGCTCATTAGAAAAGGAATAATAACAAAAGTAGCACATTGATACATCTATTACACCTACTTTCACCACTTCAATTTTTAGATATGGAGAGAGGAGGGCAAGGACTAAAATACTTGAAAATAGCAGTGTAGACACATGTTTACAAATAATATAGAAAGGGATGTACGTTATATACACAGCGTCGGACCCAAAATTTTCGTTAAAAGTAAACATATCAAAAAATTAAGGAGAGTCAATACATAGTATATATACGTACAATTTATTTTTCTACCTAGTTAGACAATGTATTTTTTATAAGGTGGCTCCGCCACTGCATATACATATGATAATATAAAAATTTCTTATATTATTAAAATTCAATCAGTTATAGCATATTATTATCTTAATTTTTATGTTACTATATCAAGTTTGTTAGAAAAAATTATACTTGTTGTAGTTCAACTCAATAGAGCAAATAAGTTTACCTTGTCATTGTACGGAACTTAAACTCGATATAGAATCAGTAGAAGATAGAGCTATTATGCTAGCTACACGTTCAAATCAACCGTGTATTACTTCGTACATAACACAAATACTAGATTCTTAACTCCATAATTTCAAAAGTATTATGAGTTTAATGCTAATAACTTTAAAAGTTAAAGTCATGACGTTTTAAATCCCGAATTCGCTTCTAAAGTAGGAATATAATTATTATGCTATGGGTACAACTGAACCCTATATTTTTTAATCGAGTTTAAAGATACATGTGTGGTGAAAATCACTAGAATGTGAATAAATATGAAATTTGAAGACGTAATTTTAAAAATACAATAAGTTCAGCA
The DNA here is from genome assembly GCA_005239505.1 of Nicotiana paniculata. Classification (NCBI taxonomy): domain Eukaryota; kingdom Viridiplantae; phylum Streptophyta; class Magnoliopsida; order Solanales; family Solanaceae; genus Nicotiana; species Nicotiana paniculata. Next base: position 12,733 of record MDKI01137915.1, read on the forward strand.
TATCGGCAATGTAGATCGAGAAATATAGTGGTATATGAATGTTCCATGCAGAGTGCATGGTTATTCATAGAATTGACTGTTGAATTGGCATATATTAGCCGACGTAGGAATATAAAGGCTTGGAATGTTTGTATCTGCAAAAAGTTGAGAGTGGGGCAATGGGCGGTGTAATTGGCGGGGCGGAGCTACAATATTAACTACTGTATTCATTGGGATCGGATGAATTCAATTGTGAATTCAATAGTTAAAACGAGTTATGATTTTGAAATTCAAAACTTATGGAAGGCGGAGCCAGAATTTTATCTTTACGAGTTCTAAATTCTAGAATAGCAACATCAATTAGTTTTAGTAACTGAATTCTGAATTTAACTTTTACGTATATTTAATGAATTTTATAATATAAATACAGAGTTTAAACTAAAATTATTGTGTTCTGCCAAACCCGTACGTAACTTTCTAGCTCAGTTGTTAAAATCATAAATTTCAAATTCCGACTCCGACTCTGAAAATTGGTTGTGGGTGGTGGTTTGTCGAGGAACATCGTGTGAGGATCCTTTTAGATTTTCAGTGCTTACATTTTCTCAGACACAAATGATATTCCGCCCTCATTTCTGACTGAATCTGATCAAGCACTTAACTTTCTTTTATTTGAATTATTATATATCTCTTTATGGTCAATTCACGTGTGTGTTCAATTTTTCAGAAGATTTATCATTGGCTTGGAAACCTTTTTTATATTTCTGGTCCCTTTTTCTTTTTAGGAGACAAAATAAAGAAGAAAAAACTTTGCCATAATGCACTTTGAAGTTGATAGCTCGTCCTAAAGTGAATTCAAGAGAACACATCATGAAAGAAGAAATAACTCAAATGGTCGTTTAATTTATTCAATCGCTTAAAACTAGAAATAGCCGGATGATGCATACTATATGTATAATTCATGTATAATATGTGTATAACCATGTATAATCGGTGTTTAATCTATATATACCAGTTGAAAAAGTAAACAATAAATCCGACCAGTTATTTGCGTAAAGACTCTTTCTAATTGTGAGTTTTTAGTTATAACACGCACTTGGTGCGCTTGGAAATGTATGATTCCAAAATAATATATGTATAATGAGAAAAACATAAATCATAAGTTGTATCTCAAGACAAAAATGTCCTTCAAGTAAGTAAGCACTACAATAATCCAAGTATTATTATGCACCGTATGAAAACTTCTTCATTATTCCTCATTTGCACACTTAACAAATCATTATATTATTAGTCACCCCATTATAATCTCTACACGCATGACTAGAATATGAAACAAACAATCCCTTATAATTCAAACTCTACTAAATTTATTCGCGCAACACTACGTTATATCTCTACCTTTTAAAGCCTACTTTTACTCAAAACTAGGTTATATCTCGACATCATATCCGGTACGATTCTTTTTCGAACCGTATGTAAATACTAAATACTTAATGCAGCGGGCTGCCCTTTACATACGAGAGTTATTAAAGCGTTGGTGCCTTTGAGCTTTCAAGTTTCGCGTTAATTTACCTCATCCTTATTGAATACTATGATTTAGACAAAAGATGGCAGCCCTACTAGCTAATGGTGGAAGACAAAAAGGAGAAAAGCTTTTCTATAGGCTTTTTTAATGTACATGATATGGACATTCCCATTGTTCCAAAACATGTTTAAATTATGCACTTCATTTTCGAAGAAACCAAAACATTTATTGGCCCATTAAAAGATGTATCGAATTGTAGTTTTCATCTTTATCATTCGAAGGAAAGTTGGAAAAAATTAACATAATACAGTCTTCCTTTTCCTTTGCAAGATTTATCTCTGAGATCTTAAAGGCAGAAAGAGACATCAGAAAGAAAAAGCCGCAAACATATCATTGTCCAATCAATTCTACAAACCTGTGGCGCAAAAAGATATGTAGTGCTTCATTATTCAAGACTTGTATACCGACAAAAACTGTTTAAGAATTTTTTTATGACATTAGTATTCGGGTTAATTTGTGTACGCCTCAACTATTATACCGAATATCTACAACCTCCCTCAACTATTTTATCGAGTATTTGCTAATCAGTACTAGATAACTCTGCCCATCAAAGCTTAAGTGAATGGGAATAAATCGCAGGCAGAAGAATTATTCAATAAACAAAGAGCTTGTTTGTTATATGTAAAGCACATTTCTGGAAGCGTGAAATAACCATTTCTGTGTGTAACTAGAACACTATTTTTGTCTGGTGACTATTTTACGATCAATTTATAATGGCGAAATATTGACATCCGAACACCAATGTCTTTGCTCACCCAGAAGGCGCATTCATAGAGTCCTAGCACAATCAAGGAAAATGTAACATTGTGCTCAATGTTTAAGATTTTATTTGGCTTGAGATTTGGGCCCATAACTAAAGCTTAGGATCAAGAACGTATCATACCATGTTACATGTTTGATGTAGACCTGCCATAGAAGAGTGGCATTCGAGATTCTTGAGCCTCAACATAAGAAGTTCCAATCAGACAGAGCACGTAGTTAAGACAAACTATTCATATCCGCAAAACGGTACACATAGCAATCGGATAAATAAGTTCCAATTTGACGTAATACGTGGTTATTTTTTTTT
>ML336321.1:0-34940 GCA_005239505.1 Nicotiana paniculata
TGGAATAGATATTGGCTGCGTATTTGGCAATACATCAATCCCGAAATCGATCTCTCTATCTGGAGGAATCCCTGGAAGCTCGCCCGGAAATACTTCAAGAAACTCATTCACGACTGGGACGGACTCGGGGGCAGACACTTCTGAAGCGATGTCCACAACCCGGACCAAATGATAAACACACCCCTTTTTAATCATCTTCGAGGCCTTAAGGTAGGAAATAAACCTACCCTTTGGCACCACACCATTCCCTTTCCACTCAATAACTGACTCATTAGGAAACTCTAGTCTCATAATTCTGGTTCGGCAGTCGCGTTTAGCAAAGCACGAGTAAAGCCAATCCATTCCCATGATAACATCAAAATCTACCATCCCAAGCTCGATAAGATCAGCCGTGATATCTCGACCACACACCATGACAACACAATTCCTATAGACGCGCGCGGCTGTAATGGAATCGCCAATAGGAGTTGACACAGAGAATGGCTCATGAAGTTGTTCGGGTTATATCCCAAAACTTGAAGCAATAAATGGGGTAACATATGAAAAAGAGGACCCTGGATCAATAAGAGCATAAACACCAAGTGCTTGAACAGTCAGAATACCTGTAATAACATCTGGGGAAGCCTCCGCACTCTGGCAACCACTCAAAGCATAGAAACGTCTGGGTCCACCTCTACCTCGTACTCCACCCCTAACTGCACCACGCCTTGCTGGAGCTGGAGGACGCACTGAAAATACGACGACTGAAGAACCGTACGGCTGAGCAAAACCACTACACATGCCCTGACTGGGCGCATGTCAATTTCGCTGAATATGACCTCTTTCCCCACACCCGAAGCATATCGGGATATCCAGGTAATAAGGCTCGGTATGTAACCTCCCACACTTAGGGAACGGAGCCCTCCTCTACTGCTGGAACCTCCCTCCTGGACAACCCGACTGGTGATCCTGGACCCCAGCGACTGCTCTGCTGATAACGGGGCACTGATGGCGGTGCACTGGATGAGGACTGAGCATAAGACCGGGATGGCCCTGATGGCCCTCTCCCCTGAACTGGTCTCCCTCCTCCAACTGAACTCCCCGAGTGGCCCGCTGACCGGGCCCTGCTATTACTCTCCCTCTCCGACCTTATCTTAAATTTTCTAGCCTCCGTGGCATGGGCGAATCCCACTATCTTACCATAATTCATGTATGAGTGCAAGGGAGCTGTAGCAACTTCATTCACAACCAAGGGACTGAGGCCCTGAACAAACCGTCGAAATCTGGCATCCATAGTCGATACTAACTGAGGAGCGTACTTGGACAACCTCACAAACTCCATGTTTTACTCACACACTCATATTACCCTCCTTGAGAACCTTAAACTCTGTAGCACGGGCTGCCATAGTATCGGCAGGCAAGAAGTGATCCATGAAAGCATCAACGAACTCATCCCATCTTACCGGAGGACTTCCCTCCCCACGGGAATTCTCCCACATCTCGAACCACGAATACGTTGCTCCCCTCGGCCTGTAAGATGCTAACTCAACCCCCTCTGTCTTTGTAGCCTTCATAACCCGAAGCGTCTTGTACATCTCATCTAGAAATTCCTGCGGATCAGCCTCTGGATCAATACCTGAGAACTCTGGAGGGGCCAACCACAGAAAATGGTTGACTCTGGAACCGGCGAAATCTCCCTATCCGCTAGAAGGCGCAGTGGAAGCATGAGATCTTTGGGCCTGAGCGGCCACTAACTGAATCAACATATGAATAGCTCCCTTGAGGTCCCCATCGGAAGTACCGGGACCTGAAGCTGGAACCGAAGAAGGATCAGGAATATCAGCGGAAGGGGTCGCAGCAGGAGTAGGAACACTCTGGTCTGGAACAGAAAGGCCAGGTGGATTCAAGGTCGGGGATTCGCTCTCACCCGCACCATCGGGTACAGAATTCACAGCCACATTTGGGGTGGCATTGGCCTCTAGGCCGAGTCGAGCTCTCTTCTTTGGTGTCATTACTGAAAATTTCTGAACAATGCACGAGTTAGACAAGGATATTTTCACTTTCCACTTCACTGCACGATATAGAATAACAATGAAAAGGGTGTTTCCTAAATGTCCATGTAGCTCCCTAATTATAGATGTGGTCGACAACACACCGATAAGAAGGGCTCTACTAGACACGAATCCGAGATATCCTAGGACACTTTAAAATTCTTAGGCTCTGATACCAAGTTTGTCACGCCCCAAAATCGAGGGACACGACCGGCGCGCAACCGGGTGGCCCCAGTCAAGCGGACCTGGATTTACCTCACCTATCCCACGTGTTACCCCGTGATTCCAATATACCTTATTCATGTGAATTATCAATTTGAGACTTAACATAAAACTCCAGTTAAATTCATGTTTGCCTGTTACCATTAACAACATATGATACTAAATTCTTGCAATATACATACAACATACATACTTCTACCACGTGCACCACGATTGTCACTACCCAAAATACATATGTACAATACCCACGTTATGTCTATGGAGCCTCTACGAGTGATAGGATTTTATACAATACTTTCCGGAAACAAGACTCCGGCTATACCTTACAATACAAAATAGACCCAAAAGAAGGTGGCATGAACCACACATGGACCGGAGAATAAGTGGGGCTCACCAATTCACCTACGGAGTGGAGAGGATGCACTACTAATGGTGGACTGAATTACCTGCTGTAGAACCACCTACTTTCGTATAAGAAAATGTAGCGCCCCGGGAAAAAGGGACGTTAGTACTGTGGAATAGTACTAGTATGTATGAACAAACTTTATCCCAAGTACAATCAAACAATACACAAATAAGAGACAGTAATAGAACCAATCAATCAATGCACGTGGAAAGAAACAACCAAAATCAACAAGTTTCACGATCTCTCCTTTTCCCCTTTCAACATCACCATATTCAAGAATTTCATAGATTTTCATTTCAATAGTGATAATGATCACATTCCATCCTTAATACCTCGGCATCCTTATCACCACAACCCATCAACCTTATTACTTCGCGTTGCGGCGCGCAACCCGACCCCGCCTGACAATTAAATCCATCCTTATCACCACAACCCACACCTTATTACTTCGTGTTGTGGCGTGCAACCCGAACCCGCCTGAAAACTTAAATTCATAACAACAACCACAACTAATTACATCACAAGAATCATCATTTCAAGGAACACAAGTTCATATCAATACTTTATTTATTTGGGCCCAAGGCACCATAACTCTCACCAAACAGTAATTCGTATATAAGGCATTTCCATAATTGATCAACTTGTTCACACCATTTCACATCGATACCCCTGAGAAATTATAAGCTTTGCACACCATAAGGTAGGCATGCCAAATCATTTTTCTCAATCGCATATAACACAGTGGGGTGGAAATCAACTGAGACAGTTAATTCACATTTTATCTCACAAGTAACACATACCATATGCTCGTCACAACAAGAGGATTCTACAAGAGTTAAAGTAAGCCATACATACCTGGGGTCGAAATTTAACTTTTACTCACAAATCACCGAACCGACTAGTACTGTCAATCTAGTTCACAATTAAGCATATTCAACTCAGAATTGGAAATCATGCATACAATTCAAACTCTTTTAAGCATTTTATCGAACGCTAGGCGACCTCATTAGATTACCACCCCTTCTTTGTGAATTTTACCCCAACCCTCTTCCCTTTTACTAGATTAAGAAGTTTTACTCACATGCATGCATGGGTTTGACATCCATTTTCAAGAACCATCCTATGTGTTTTATTCTTAATTAAAATCTGAGAACTTTAGGGAAAAATGGGGTGAAGACTTACCTCTTTGAGTGAAGAAGATAACACTAACTCGATAGATTCCTGGCTATGGCGACTATGAAGAATCAATTTTGATGAAGAAGAACTTTCTCTCTCAAGAACCCTCTCTCCCTTCTCTCTATTTTTTCCCAGAAATCAGTTAAATATGAAGGGGAGGGGTGTTTTAATGAACTGGGGTCGGGTTTTAAAATTAGAAAAATAGGAGCCCGACACAAGAATGCGGTCAGGAATGCGATCGCATTCCTGACATGCAGTCCGCAGAGTCAACCGCAGAATGGCCCTCCAGGTGGGCAAAAATCGAAAACAATCTGCCCAGGTATGCGACCAATATGCGGTCTGCATACATGTTATGCGATCGCATAGTGCGTCGCATAACCTCCCTCCCAAAAATCAAAGGGCAACAATGCGACAGCTATGCGGTCCGCAGAATCGAAATGCGGTCGCATATTGGACCGCATAATTGTCCTCAAATGGGGCAGTGATCTGCCCGTGTATGCGACCATTATGCGGTCCGCATACACGTTATGCGATCGCATAGTGAGTCGCATAACGCCTACTTTCTAGAAATTTTATTCTTTATGTCCCAGGGTACTTTTTACTCAAATTAGGTCCGTTTTAAAATTTTCCACAGTAAAACAACTCGGGGACTCATTCGGGCATTATTTTAAACAAGAAAATTTTACGGGTCTTTACAGTATATATATACATGTATATGTATATATATACATGTATATGTATATATATACATGTATATGTATATATATATGTTTGTGTGTGTGTATTTACCCGTAAAATGGTATAGTTGAATTATATGTGGTTTCTAGACAAGTGAACTAATTTGATCCTGAAATAATACAATAACTGAAGAAATATAGAATACTTAGCCTTATTATATGGATGAAACAACAGTAATGACAATTGTGTGAACACTGTTTCCGGGCACATCAATGATGAAATCAAAAATCAAGAAAGTAAAATTGTATAAAGCTTTGTATAGAATATAGTAGATATTTTGCCAGAAAATTCGTGTCACTTACAATGGAAATTGAGCTTGTTGTTTATAGCTATGTCTAGGGAAAGAGGTCCTAGGATCATGCCCTCATTTAATGTCAATTATGAGAGTCATTGATGAAGATGTAACGGTGAACATAAATTCCAAAGTCTCTGTAACGGACCGTCGCTCTTGATGCTACAGAATATTTCTTAGTAAATTCTACTGGGCACAGAGCATTTAATACACCTTTATGAACGTTACCCTTTCCGGTGACAAGCAGAGTGGTTACGTTCGGTTCTCAATTCCATCTTGGATTCCACGTGTTCTCCTCTTAGTCAACCACGTGTCATATCATATTTTACCCTAAACAGATAGTCCCCCTACTTTCCGGTGACATAACTTTATGTTACCGGGAAGTTGGTAGAAATACCTTTTTGGCGGGAATTACTATAACTCCCTTTGAAGGTTTCTAACAGTTGATTAGACGCACGTCCACATTTAATGGCCCGAACACATCATCTCATTATTCAGCACAGCTTTATCCGATTATCGAGGTAATCATGAACATGAATTTAGCCGCCAAAATTTTACTTATGCGCAACTCCCTTTTCCTTTGCGTTTCACAATTGCTTGAACTTCTGATTTACATCTTTATTTTCCACCCCTTCTCTAATTTTCTTCAAACACAAAATCTTTTCCTTCTCCTTTTCTAATGGATTCTTCATCTCAACGTGTTGGTTCTACGAAGGGCAAGAACAGAACCGAGGATTCTGTTCCTCCAATAATGGGTTCCATCGTCCCAAGAAGGCATAGTACTTCGAAGGATTTTGAAGATAAATTTCCTACTACTAACCCTTGTACATGGGATATTAGTAGGTACCCTTCTTCCATTCGTCCTTCCAGTATTCCTATTGTGAAGGAGGATTGTCGCTGCCCTGAGTTAGATATTATTGCTCCTTATCTATCGGAGCGAGTGACCTTCCCAAAGAAGATTTTACATATTTTTCATGTATCTCTTTACTTTGTATGCGTTTTCTTTGAGCAGAGAGCTTGATTCCGGGATTACGAAGTTTTGCCTTAGCTATCAGGTGTGCTTGGCACAGGTAAGTCCTTCAATGTGGAGGATGATCGCCTGCCTTCGGCGTTTGTTCCAAGAAACTGCGAATGAGCTAACCTAAGCTCATATGATGAATCTTTATTCCCCAAAAATCTTCCGTGGGGAGATGATAAACCTTTGCAAGCGTGGCCACCATGCTTTGTTGTGTAGCATAGATGATGACAACGACCGTAGGTGGATGGAACGGTTTGTTGCACTTTCCACCAACGACATCATTCCAACAACAGTGTCATCCTTTCTGGTTGCTTGGAACCACTCTCGTTAGTTCCTTGTATAGTCTTTTCTTTACTAGATATTCTTTTATGGCAGTATCATTTCTTCACCCTTCGCATGTTTCAGCAACTCGATGGATCCCACCGGTGGTGGAAGGTTTAGACCGGTGGGTTCAGAAGATTTTGGACATCACAACGCCTAAAATCGTTTGTGGAAAGAGTTGTCCCTTAAATACAGGTTCAAGGCCAAAAATCATGGTAACTTTAATTTACCTTGTTTCCACTTTTTGTATATGAAGAACTTGGTTGAACCCTTCTAACTTGTTCACGAAATTAGGTCTGCATGTGGGCTCTATTTCTTTCCCCGAGAAGGACGTTTTGGCTGATCCTACTGATGTAGCGAGGCTGCTTCAGGAAGCACTTACTCGAGCAGGTATCGCTGGGCCTGTTTTGGGTGAAAATACTTCTTTACGGGTCCCCGAACAGAGGATAAACAAACAAAGAGAAGACGTTCCTCCGCAGCCAGGGAAAAGAATAAAAGGTCAAAGATTGATACCCCCGAGTCATCTCCGATGGCGATGATGATTGGTCCTCCTTCCGGGCCGGTCATAGACACTGTGATGATCAATGATGATGAAGAAGCTAGTGATGAGGGAGATTCTTTACATAGAAGGCGACGATCCTCATCATTTCAATAGGATTCTCGACTTGTTGAGATAACTGCACCAGCTGAAGATGAAGTCTCGACACTTAGGGAGAATCTGATTTAGTTGAATATGCTAACTCCCGCTTCCAGGACCCAATTGCTGTAACCGGTACGCGGGGTTGAGTACCGAGCCCATGTCGTATTTGGTTGGCGAGCATCAAATAAACAACACTACATTTGATGCAGTTTCTTCTCACTCTTCAACTCCATCAGCTTCATCTCCACCTTCACCAACACCAGCAATTGCTACATCATTTCCATCTTCATCCTCTCTTCCACCAGCGGTTGCTACATCATGTCCATCGGTCGTACCTGACCATAAAAAAGGTGTCCCTCTTTCACAGTCCCCAGTTCATGGGAATTTGGAGCAAAATTATGATGCCCCTTATGAAGATCCACAAAGGAGGAGGAACATTACCCTTTCGGTCTCTACCGGGTGCAACCTATTATCACGACCAGTGGAGCTTGATAATTACATGAAGCCTTTGGATTCAGAAAAAGACTAGGAAAAGATTGAGGCACTCTTGGGAGAATGTTTGCTGAACAATGCTATGCATAACGCCACAACGCTATGTTCCTTTCTTTCTCTATTATTTCTTCTACTTTTGTATGCATGTATTCTAAATTTTACCTCTTCTTGTTTTGTAGACCAACTTTCTTGCTTCTGAGGTCCTCCAAAAGCTGATTCGTGAGAAGGATGAACTTACTTCTGAACGAGATCAACTTTTGGCGGAACGGGACCAGACTGTTCTCCGCCTCTCGAAACTGGAAACCAAAGCTACTTAGGTCGTTGTTTTGGAGGCTCGTTTGCAGCAAAGCGAGCAAGAAGTGGTATACCTTAGCCAAGAAATTGGGCCGCTGAGGGTTAGATCTGATGAGGCCAAGACCAAATGGGCAGAAGTCCAGAATGTCGTTCTTGCTGCAATCGATCGTGAGGCTACCTAAAGAGTGATTAATTTGGAGCACCCTTGAACTCCAAAGGTGAAGAGATTGTGTCTCTGGGGGCGAAACATGCCCATCTAGAAGAGAAGTACAGGAAAACTATCGTGCATAATAGGCTCTTTAGTTCAACTGTCTACGAGCTCGACGTTAGTCTCAAATATGCTAGGTCCGCCCGGGAAAACCTTTCCGCCAAGGTTACTCAACTAAAAGAAGAACTTAAATGGTGAACAACTTCCCTTGTTGTTTAAAAAGCTTATTCCATGTATTACATGAGGAGAAAAACCTTGGAAGAGGCCAAAACCGGTATCATTGACATTGATGCCGAATTTCTAAGGCCCGAGAGCTTGAGTTGGCTACAAACGATGAGTAGTCTGACGCTTCAGGTTCTTCTGATACCGGTTTTGAGTTTTCGAAAACTCAAGAGTGAGGTGATGATGCCGAAGACCAAGTTGGGGAAAACGTTGAGCCATCAGTGGAACCATCTACTACTCCCAGGGATGCGGATACTTCTCTACCTCCTGATTTCTGAGACGCTGCAATTTAGCTTTTCCTTTCTTTTTCTATTTTATATGAGCACTGCCATAGTTTAGATTTCCCTTTCTTTTTCTTTTTTGTACTTTTATAAATTTGACGCGTCCTTCTAAATAAAAGCACATATTTTGCTCAAGTATCGTTTGAGTCTTACTTCCGTTTGAACGTTCATGCAAGTCTTTAACTTCCGTACTTGCTCAAGTATTCTGCGCATGTTATTTTGTTTGCGCTTTATTATGTGTAATCTCGGTTGCCTTTTCTTCGAAGAATTTTGGTTCTGAGTATTATACTTTTTATTTGAGGGTTTCCATGAGTATTTGCGCAAGTTTGCTTTTTACGTCCTTTTCGTATGCGACTTTGGGTGTATTTTTCCCGGATAGAATTTTAGATTCTGAACATTGATTCTTCCGGAACCAACCCTTTAACGTGAAGGTTTTTATAAGAGAGGTCCCTCTTATGTTTATAGTGATCTTGAAGAGGAAGTCTCTTGTTCATTACAGCACTTAACATTTGAAGTACTTGTTTAACTTTCAAATGACAAAGTTAGATCATTGTTCATACAAGAAACAAGATAAAAGCAAAAGGATTTCATTTTATTCTTTCTATTTTTAGAGATTACATAAGCATTTTGCTATGCATAAAAGAAATTTCCATGACTTATGGCTATCTTGTACAACTTGTTTTTACGGGGTTGGCTGCGTAGTCCCCGGTCCCGATGACACATTTTATTGCCGGATTTTCGTTCCCCGGTTGATGCATGTGGCAGTCATTATTTCCATATTACATAAGCATACCCCCCTCCCAGTGTTTGAATGCGAAGAATGCGAATTGAAATACTGGAAGTCTTGTATCTTCGAAGGATCCACCAATGAATTTCTAGGTAATCCTTCACTCGGCAACATATTTTGTTTCCCCTTAGAAATCCATGATATCGAGCGAAAGAATACCTAACAGTCCTCTAATGGTTTGTGCGCGTGAACGGTTGGGTAACCCTTGTTCGGTAGCAGACTTAACTTCCCAATGGGAATTCGCTATCGAACCAAAGATTATATAATTATCCCCGAGTAGAAACTTGTACGTTTGCCTTGCTATCAAAAGTCTTATTGTTGTTGTCTTCATAGTATGATTTATGTTTCTGCCTCGTTATAAACCTTGCCAGAAAAACCCAATTGGGACAAAAACTAAAAGAAAGGAAAAAGAGTGCAACACATGCTTTCCGTTTGTGTGTTGTTCATCAACAGTAATACCTTTTGAGGTGAGCCACGTTCCAGCTGCTAGGAAACTTGTCTCCATTCTGTTTCTCCAATTCATATGAACCCTTCCTCATGACAGCTGAAATCTGGTAGGGACCTTCTCACGTTGGACCTAGCTTTCCTGCTTTGAGCTCCCGGGTATTTTGGGTTACTTTCCTTAGAACCAAGTCTCCTACTTTGAAAAAATGGAAGTTGTATCTTCGATTGTAATCTCTCCATTATCTGCTTTTGAGATGCCATTCTTACATGCGCCAAGTCAATGCGTTCCTTGAGCAGTTCCAAGTTGATAAACATTGCTTCGTTGTTCGATTCTTCATTTGTTTCGGAATATCTCAAAGTGGTTTCGCACACTTCAACCGGAAGTAAGGCTTCAACACCGTACATAAGGGAAAAATGAGTTTCTCCTATACTTGATTTGGCCATTGTTCGGTAGGCCTATAGAACTCCGGACAATTCCTCAGGCCATTTGCATTTTGCTGTTTCCAACATTTTCTTGAGGTTTTGAATGATCACTTTGTTTGTTGACTCCGCTTGAACATTTGCGCTTGGATGATAAGGCAAAGATGTGATCCTCTTTATTTTTAAAGCTTCAAGGAACTGTGTAACTTTTGCACCGATGAAATGTGGTCCATTATTGAATGTTATCTCTTTTGGTATTCCGAACCTGCAAATTATATTTTCCCACAGGAAGTCGACCACTTCGCTTTATCTGATCTTCTGATAAGAACCTACTTCCACCCATTTAGAAAAATAATCAGTCAAAATTAAAAGAATGCTTACCTTTCCGAGAGCCGGTGGCAGTGGTCCGACGATATCCATCCCCCATTTCATGAACGACCTTGGGGACAGAACCAAATGTAAGGGTTACGTTGGTTGATGTACTAGTGATGCGTAGCATTAGCACTTATCACATTTTCGTACAAAATCTTGGCGTCTGCTCCATGCGAGGCCAGTAATATCCTGCCCGTACCAACTTCAGCACCAAAGAATCCGCGCTTGAGTGATTGCCGCTTATCTCTTCGTGGATTTCTCTCATGACATAGTTAGCTTCTGGCGCTCCTAAACACCAGGCCAGCGGGTCTTGGAAAGATTTTCTATACAATTGGCCTTTCTTGAAGCTATAACGTGCAGCTTTGGTACGCAACGCTTGTGGTGCTTTGGGGTCGTCGGGTCGTCAGGTAGTTGATTATTTCAAATATCTCATAGACCTGATTTACCCCTAGTTGTGAATCACATTTGATTTTGATAACCTTGGAATCGAGTCCCCGAGCCAATTAGAGCCCTGCAATTAGAGCTTCATACTCTGCTTCATTGTTAGTTAAAGGGATCGTTTTGATGGCTTGCCTTAAGGTTTCCCTAGAAGGCGTGATTAAGACTATTCTGAGTCAGACCCTTTTATGTTCGAAGCTCCATCCGTAAATAAGGTCCAAACCCCCGATGTCGATTCCGACACCATTAACGCCTCCTTGGTTACCAGAGGTAGCAGCCCTAGACTAAAATCATCTAGGAAGTCAACCAAGACTTGTGACTTAATCGCAGTCCTTGGTTTATTTTCTATGTCGAATTCACTCATTTCGACGTCCCACTTGGACAATCTTCCCGAGTGGGCTTATGAAGGATATTCCGCAAAGGGAAAGTAGTTACCACAACTATTGGGTGGCATTGAAAATTGGTCCTTGATCTCGTCCAAGTCATACTTGTATTTGAGGTTATGAAACAGTCAGAGCAATAGTAGTACCCAATAAGGAGTCGGGGTCGATTTTCCACAGGGAGCTAAGAATAGGACATAGGAATGTATATATTTGAGTGAATGAGCTTGAATTATCTCGAATTGCACTTCCAAAAAAGTGGGTTTGTTTCTAAATCTATTTTAAACTAAGAATAACAACTAAGAATTAAAATTAGCAAATTATTTTTGTTTGTTTTTCAAATGGTAAAAAAGCCTAGGGCTATGACCTTCATCTAGGTGTTTGCTTAATGGGTTGCAAGCCTTAAAGCTTGTTTTCTTGGTCGGGGTAGATTATAGCTATCAACTCGAGTACCCACTTAATACCTCTCGGTCAGAGAGTGATTTTGGCCAATTTGGCTTTTTCAAGTCCAAATGGGTATTGAACAAAGCAGTTGATAATAAGCTCAAGTTGGGTTTTACTATCTCTAGGATGGGTTTATTAATCTCTCGATTGACCCAATTCCTTGCTAGCCAAGTTTTCCTAGACTAAGTCTCTCTTTCTCAAGAAGAGACCAAGTCAATTAGGCATGAAATAATGTGTGCAACCATTAAACCTTCAATTAAAAGCAAGGACATGGCTAGATAATCAACACCCAACCATGAACAAGCAATAAATCATACCCTCATTAAGTTTACACTCTAGGGTTGGGTCACAACCCTAGTGAAAATCTAGCTACTCATGCTTAATTATAATCTAAAGAAGAAGAAATGATAATTAACCCATATTAATGATTGAAATGATAAAACTAATATTCAAAAAGCTCAAAATAGCTATAATAACTAAAAGAAGCAAAAAAATGGATGTTGATGTCAAAGGGTACCAAAGTTAACCTAAAAGGTGAAATTATTCTATTTATACAATGCTGTAATTTTTGGACAAAATTGCCCTTTGCGGAGGTTCTGCGGCCGCACAATTTCATATGTGGTCTGCACTTCTCTTCAGCTTGGAAGGATTGGTCTTTTGCGGCCGGACAATTCTGAATCGCGTTCGCATCTCTATATTTTTGCAGTCCGCACATTTCTGAGTACGATCGCACATGGCTCTTTTGCGGACCGCACAAACACAACTGTGGCAGCATAGCTGATCTTCGGCTGCACAATAATTGTGCGGTCCGCACTTCTGTGGAACTTGGATTGCATGTTCTCTGAACATTCGACCTTGCCTTGCTTCTGCGGCCACACACTTCATGTGCAGACCACACTTCTGACATGTCTCTGCTAGATTTTCTTCACAATCTACAGTCACAGATGATAATCTGTGGTCCGCACTTTAAAGCTTTTGTGCCTGTTTTTGTCCTTAGTTCAAGTTACTCTTTCTTGAGTCGGATTTCACCTTTGAGGCTTATTTTCCACCATTTCTGTAATTAAGCATATTTTATCAGTTGTCGGAGACACAATTAAATTCTTTTGGACTAAAACGAAAGTAAAAAGGTGCTAATAAGTAGTCAAAGTCCCCACTAATCAGGCCTCAGCTTCTGAGCAGCGACTACGAGAGCTAAGGCCAATTTTTCTAAATGTGGGTAGCGATTTTCAACTCCCATTAAAATTTTGCTAACGTAATAAATAGGAAACTGCATACCTTCATCCTTCCGGACTAAAACTGCACTTACCACAACTTCTAATACTACGGGGTAGACCAACAATGTTTCACCTTATTTTGGTTTTGAGAGCAATGTAGGGCTTGATAAGTCGAAGGTACAACTTTGATCTTGTATAACCATGGCCTTCATAAGATGATGTTGTATCCCATATCACCATCTACGACTTCGAAAAGAGTTGTTTTTATTACTCCTTCAGCATTCGTGAGCAGCAAGATCTCTCCCCAAGTCGTTACGCTTATGAGGTTGAATCCAGCGAGGAGTTTTGTGGCCGGAATAATGCTTCTGGTAAGTTTAGCTTGCTCCAATACTCTCCATTGTATGATATTGGCCGAAATTCTTGGATCCACCAGAACACGCTTAATTTTAAAATCTAACACATTTAAAGAGATTACCAGTGCATCATTATATGGTAGCAGCAATCTATATGTGCCTTCCCCCGTGAAAGTGATATCGTCTTCCCAGAGTCTTTTACTGTCAGTTATCGATGCTTTCATTCTTCTTTTTCGCCGAAAAAGTGACCCCGTTAATCTCATTCCCCCCGAAGATCATGTTGATCATTTGGCGAAGGGCTTCTTCTCTTGTTTTCAAAGGTTCACCGTTGTATCTGTTGCGACCGTATTTGTTCTTAGCTCGATCACTCAAGAATTCTCGGAGATGAGCATTCTTCAATAACGTTGCCACTTCTTCCCGGTGGTGTCTGCAGTCCCTTGTTCGATGACCGTCATCCCGTGGTATTCGCACCATAATTTGGGATCCCTCTGGCTGGAATGGGATATCATAGGTCTCGGGAATCGTGCCTCTTTAATATTTCTCATGGCTGACACCAGTTCTACTATACTGATGTTGAAGTTGTATTCTGATAGGCAGGGGAAGAAAGATCACGAGACCCTAACGTTTCTTTATCTTGAAGTGATCTATTGTTTCGACCACAATCAGTCCCTCTGTCCGCGATGAACTTGTTTGATGTTCGAAAATTTCTCCCACGTCTTTCGGTCCACTCGTAGGATAAGAACCGGCCCTTGGAAGTCCGTCTAACCGCGTCGTAGTCATCCTTTGATTTTTCTTTGCTCTTCTCTCATCTTTTGGCATATGATGTTGAACCGACCTAGTCATATCCTATTATTATCTTTGACTCGTACCGGTTGTGAACATCTGCCTTGGTTGTTGCTTGAAACTCAAGCAAGCTCTCCTTCAGCTTCAAGGAAGCCTCTGAACTTCTCAGATTCATTCCTTTGGTGAATGTTTCCACTACCCAATCATCCCGGATGGCTGGGAGCAACATTTTTTCTTTCTAGAATCGGGTAACAAACTCTCGTAATAATTCAGATTCTCCTTGTGCGATCCTAAATATGTCGGCCTTCCGGACTAGCACCTTTCTGGACCAAGCATGAGCTTTAATGAAAGAATTTGCGAGCATCTCAAAGGAATTTATGGAATACTCGGGCAATAGTGAATACCACGTTAGGGCTCCCCTCGTGAGAGTTTTGCCAAATTTCTTTAACAACACGGATTCAATTTCGTGAGGAGCTAAATCATTTCCTTTCACCACCGTTGTGTAGGTAGTAATATGCTCCTGTACATCTGAAGTTCCATAATACTTTGGAATTTCAGGCATTTTGAACCGCTTCGGGATTAGTTCTGGTGCCGCACTCGATTTGTACGGTAATTGAATTATTTCTTCGAGTTCGGGACCTTCAATACTAGTGGTGTGCCCGGGATTTGATCCATGCAGGCGTTTACTTCCCTCGTGAACTGTAAAAGCTCATCTTTGAATGAATCATTCTCGTTGTTAAGACCGGATCTGATTCCCCCAGCCCATCGGAGCCAACTTCGTCCTTGGGAGTGTTGTTATCGGCTCTCTGCATTGTTTGGTCTGTGGGAACAATGGGAGGAATGTAATCTCGGCAGTTTGCATTATTCGAGACCCCCGATAGTGCCTGCTTCAATTCTGTCATAACTTGATCATGCCGGATGAGATGGCCTAGAATGATTGTTTGTTGCTCTTGCACGATCCTCACATCATCCTCTACACGCTCTTCATCAGCATCATCGAGAGTGGTCTCCCGAACCCGTCGAAGGTACTGCCTGTCATGCACCGGCATGGAGTGATTTCCCTCGTTGTGGATGTCACTAATTGAGTCCTCGAAATGAGGCTGAAATCCCTTGAATTTCAAGGTCAATAAATGGGTCATTGCTCAACCCAGTCCAAAGTGTACTTGGGCTAAGATGGACTAAACAATGGGTCATAACCCAACCCGCCTAATTTGACCCATATTTTAGAACCATGCTTATCTTGCATAAAAAAGCCTTTTACCTTAAAATGTGTAAGTTGAAAAAAAATTTGCGGGTGGGGGTGGGGGAAGGGGGGTTTGGGGTGGGTGGGTGGGGAGAGAGGGATGCAAAAAAACAAAAAAAGAAAATTGAAAATAAAAAAAAGGTAAAATTGGGACAACTAAGTAAATTTCTAGATAAATTGGATTGAGATCCCTGAGTTTCATGGGTTGTATTTGGGCTGCTTAATGAGTCAGAATGGACTATGGGTACAGCCCAAATAGACCCATGAGCTAAAATATTTATAGTCCCATTAATTTCTGGACGGATTGGTTGGGTTGGATGAGTTGGGCTCAAATTACCACCCCTAGTAAATGCTACCGGGCGCAAAACATTTAATACACTTTTATGAACGTTATCCTTTCAGGTGACAAGCAGAATGGCTACGTTCGGTCCTCAGTTCCATCTTGGATTCCACGTGTCTTCCTCTTAGTCAACCACATGTCTATTTTATTCTATACAATATATTTTAATTGAAAAATATAACTAACTAAAAGATTTAAAATTGAAGTGCTTTGCTGAACCCCGGAGAAATTGTGTTGTGATTTTCTTTATTAAAGATCAATATTAGTAATAGGGGAGTGCATAGGTCAAATCGGTCCAGTTGTTTTATTTAGGACAAAGACCTAAATCTAAAACTTGCATAACCATTCTTTATGTGTTTAAAATAAATTGAAAAATTAGAAAGGTTCAAAAAGAAATCCTAAATTTTAGAAAAATAATTTAATAATCAAATCTTTATTTTATTTTAAAATCTTAAATATTCAAAAAAAAAAAGTACAACTTTTTTAATGTATCATTTAGTTTTAGATAAAATAAAATTATTTTCAAATTAATAAGATATTTTTAACAGTTTATAACGTAAATAAAAAAGAAATACAATAATTGCGTAGATGGTAGTAGTTCAAATAGCGAAGGACATAATGGATAAAATATTACTTGATTTCAACATTCTAATTTAGTTAGATAGTAGTTGATTTCAACGTTCTAATTTAGTTATAGTACAAAATTCAAATAAGAAAAGAATTTATATATATATATACTAATTTTGATTTTCAAAATTAGTACTTTAATTGAATAAATATACTTAACTAAAAGATTTAAAATTGAAGTGCTTCGGTGAATCCTAGAGAAATTGTGTTATGATTTTCCTTATTAAAGATCTATATTAGTATTAGGGGAGTGCAAGTGCATAGGTCAGATTATTCGGGGGGCTGTTGCATTCGTACCCACTTTTTGTGTTACGTTTTAACTTATATCCGCTTTGTAAAAAAAATTATATCCGTACCCGCTTTTGCGCATAACTTCAGCATGCGGGGCTGAAGTAGCAAAGGCAATCACGCAAAACTTCAGCATTCTAGTAGACGGGTCTGAAGTAGATTGCGAGCTGAAGTTCTAGAGCTGAAGTTTTGTCTTTTGTAAATGGGGAACTTCAGCATACGGGGCTGAAGTTCCCAAGTTATAAAGATAACAACTTCAACATACGATGCTGAATTTCCCCATTTACAAAGACAAAAACTTCAGTATACGGGGCTGAAGTTCCCCCAGTTACACTCGAGAACTTCAGCTCTAGAGCTGAAGTTTTGACTTTTGTAAATGGGGAACTTCAGTATACGGGGCTGAAGTTCCCCTATTACAAAGACACTGAAGTTTCCCAGTTACAAACTTCAGCTCTAGAGCTGAAGTTCTCGAGTGTAACTGGGGGAACTTCAGCCCCGTATACTGAAGTTCCCCATTTACAAAAGACAAAACTTCAGCCCCGTATGCTGAAGTTCCCCATTTACAAAAGACAAAACTTCAGCCCCGTATGCTGAAGTTCCCCATTTACAAAAGACAAAACTTCAGCCCCGTATGCTGAAGTTTTGTCTTTATAACTGGCGAACTTCAGCTTAACTGGTGAACTTCAGCTCAGCGAGGGAAGGGGGAGCTGAAGTTATTTAAAAAGTGGGTACAAGTTAAAAGTTTTTAAAAAATGGGTATAAATTAAATGGAGGCGGCCAAATAGGGTACCACGCGCAATTTTTACGTTTATTTGGTTGTTTCATTTAGGACAAAGACCTAAATCTAAAACTTGCATAACCATTCCTTACGTGTTTAAAATAAAATGAAAAAATCAGAAAGGTTCAAAAAAAAGATCCTAAATTTTAGAAAAGTAATTTAAAAATCAAACCTTTAGTTTATTTTAAAATCTTAAATATTCAAAAAAATTACAACTTTTTTAATGTGATATTTGGTTTTAGATAAAATAAAATTATTTTTAAATTAATAAAATATTTTTAACAGTTTCTGACGTAAATAAAAAGAAATACAATAATTGCGTTGATGGTAGTAGTTCAAATAGGGAAGGACATAATAGATAAAATATATTTGTTGATTTCAACATTCTAATTTATCTAGAGTACAAAATTCAAATAAGGAAAGAATTTACATAAGGTAATAGATTTTAAAATCCTATATATTAAAATAAATTAAGTTATAATTATAATTAGTTTATATAGTAATATTATAATTAGTTTATTAGTTAGTTGGCAAGAACAACTCTTGCATGCTCAAAAACTTAGTAGCTTATTATATGCAATGCTATTATGATTTATTCTCAATTAAAAATTTAAACAAAATAGAAACATGAAAAGTTCAAGTAGAAACGAAATTTGAAAACATTAAGTTATGGTAATGATCTTCCTCTTTTATTCCCTGGTCCCCTTAATATTAGAAAACGTACCGTTATAGTTGTATGCAGGGGAGTCAATGGATATTTAAAAATTGACTACCCGATTGATTTGATTTTTAGGTTTCTTTAAAAAAATCATCAATTTTAATATGAATCTTAACTGTATCGATAATTAGGGTAGATTTTTTATTTTATAAAAAATAAACCGAAACAATCCCGAACTGTACTGAAAAAATTTTACTTGTGGAAAATATATTTATATAGTAAGTTTAAAGATAATAACGCATTAAACTTTTCTTTGGACTTTGGAATTATGAAAACGGTTATAAGTCAACGAATATCTATTTAACTCAAAATATTAATAGCTAACTTATTATGCTAGTTCTACTTAAACTAAGTTATTTCCCGCATCTTCATTAGCAAGACACAAAGTATTTTTTACGAGTAGCAAACTACAATGTATTGAATATGTTTCCTTTCATATAATCTAGATTTATCTTTTTGAATATTTAATCGTCTGTAGACTTTATTCTTGAGTCTCAGCTTGGTTAATATCTTTCCACTCATGTGATTTATATTTTCTTTGTCTTTGCTTGACTTCTTTTACGTTGCTGAATAGTGATGAATCTATAATCTGGTCATCTTTTATGTTTTTTTAATTCATCACCCTTTAAATAGTAAAAATGTCTAGAGAGTGTTGCTAAGTCCTATAAAAGAACATATGTTATTACATTCTAGTTCTATCGATGACTTTTACATGATGTTTAAAAAATACCGAAAATTAACGGAACCGTATCGATACCGAAGAGAAACCGACATGATTGGGACGATTTTGAAAAGTCTAATTTTGGTTATACATAATAGAATAATCGAAAAATTAATATGGTACAAATTTTATAAAATAATCGGCCGAACCGAACCGTTGACATCCCTAGTTGTATCATAATTAATGTGATCGATTTATATAAGGTAAAATCTTCATATAATAAAATTTTAGTTGATTTAAAAGTCCTAAATATTTGGAAGATAAGTAAATGACCATTTTATACAATATAAAACTTATTTTTAAAGGATAAAAAAGGCGAACGACATTCCGCTAAAGGTTTTCTTGCTTTTTATAAAGTACTAGTCTTAGGGTACACGCTTTGCGCGTGTACCTATATCAATAAATATATATTTTAAAGGATTACGTAAATATTATTAAATAATATATTTGAGTTATTGAATAAAAATTAATTAAAATAATTTATTTATTTTTGTCTTAGGGATTCGTGCCTTTACAATGATATAAAAATATTTTTTTAAACTCGAATAAATAGTAAAAAAAGCTAAGGACATTTCGTTAAAGACTTTCGTACTTTTAATATAATATAGATAGATATATAAGTTATTGTGTGTTATAGAAATTAATCAATTTAGTTGTGTACTTGATTAATCTTCTCTTATTGTTTATTTTAGCGTTTAATTAGAAATCCTAAAAATGAGATGGAGTTTAGCCGTGGTAAAAATCTAGTATTGTTTTTTCCTTTTGTAACACAAGTCTTTATCATATTAAAATCACGTCAACCTATTGCAAATAAAATTGTAATACAATCTATTAAGGAAAGATTAACAAATAAAATTCAAGTTGATTTGAAAGTTCTAACTTAAGGAAAATTAGCATAAGTGACAATTAAATGTTCACTTATTCTTCAATATTAGAAAGACAACTTAAATTACAATTTTATCTAGTGTGAAATTGATTTTTTAAGGGTAAAAAAGACGAACGACATTTCGCTAATGGACTTCGTGCTTTTAATATAGTATATAGATAGATAAATAGATAGATAGATAGATAGATAGATAGATAGATAGATAGATAGATAGATAGATTACTCCCTATGTTTCATTTAAAGGACATATTTATTTATCGAGAGTCAATTTACTAAATTTTAAAGGTAAATTAGACTAGTTCAATTCAGTGTTTTAAAATTAAAATTTATATATTCAAAAACTGTAAGAAAAATACTATTAGTTGTATTTTTTCTCATGTCAATATAAAATAAATACATTTAGAAATATCGAACTTCATAAAATTAAACTTTCGATAAGCAAAATGTGTCATTCAAATAAAATTCATCAAATTGCCAGAAATTTTATTTATATAATCTTTCTATATACACGACCCTTTTAGCAGGAGTATAAAAAGTACTCGATAACGTTGTCCATGCTCCGCATGGGCCTAACAATTTGCAGACTAAAATTATTTGTTGATTGTAACAAATATTAAGCATATTAAAGGAAGAATTACATAATAGACCACTCCATAAGGTGACCTTGCAGTATTTTAGCTCAGTTACAAGTTTGCAAATATGTAGCCAAATATTAATAAATTCATATTCGATTTTTTTTTCTTTTTTTTTATTTTTCAGATCTTCCGGCGTGAAAGATCCTTGAGTTTCCATTCTCCTTTTTCCCTCAAGTTTATACATACCTATTTCATCTACAAAAATGCAAAAACAGACGCGAGAAACCTAAAATTTCTTCTTCTTCAATACTAATCTTGTTAAATTTTAAATATGTTTTTGTGAGAAATTTGGAGTGGGTATTGTTTGAACTTATTAGAAATAGTCTAAGTAGGTTGTATACAAAGTTTGAAGTCATTTAATGGAGTTTTGGACTAGTTTTGAATAAGAATTGCAAGTGAAATCGTGTAAGAAGTTCGTCAGAGATGGTTATACACTTTTATATGACATTATACACTTTTACACAAAGAGGTATATTATAAGAGATGTATAAGCATTGTAAAAAATATTCGTGATACTTATGTATATATGCGTAGAAGAAGAAGAATATGTGCGAAATTTACCAAATACATGCAAATAATGTATTATTGTGTATGAGAGTTGTTTATACACTATTATATACTATTTATACAATTTTATACATTATCATACAGATGAATCCTATCAATGGAACTTCATATGTTCTTCTTCTTTTTCGGGGATCTTCTGAAATTTAACTCAAATATAGCTTAAATATACTCCAAATCACTTCAAATTTAAGTTTTGAACTCCTCTTAATGATTCCATTCAATTGGGACAACACCCAATCCAAAGTTTCTATTTTCCAAGTTTTTAATCAATCACTGGAATTAGAATTACACGTGGAATGAGGATAAGACTGAGACCATGTCAACACCTTCTTTCTAGTTTGGTGATCCAACAACCAACCAAGTGAACCTCTTTAGTGCAAGCACAGTTCTTTCCACTCCATTGAAGGAAGTGATCTTCATATGACTCCAAAAAATTAATTCTTTTATGTATTATTTTTTCTTCTTCATCCAAATAGCGATTATCATCTTTGAATCTGGAGGAGCGTTGATGGAGAATAACAATGATGGAGAAAGTTTGGGATGCAAAGTTGAGACACGAGAGGAAAAAAGAAAAAAAAATTAAAAGGAGTGGGCTAATGGGTGAAAAGTAATTTTCACATTATATACAACCTGAGCCATGCTGGGTAAGGACTTCAAATATGGGTCATTTTTTGATTAGGCTATTGACCCAAGTGATAAGGAATGTAATTCTTCCTATTTTTTTTTCTTTATTGTTCCTCGCCTGTGAAATTCGTATGGTTATAAAATAACAACTTCAATTAACCATATTTCAACTATCCCGAGGATCGGAGGTTCACGTTAGATTTGTGTTGATCTACTATATAACGAACTATGGAAATCTATCTTTTCAAGATGTAAATCAGTTGAAAATATTTTTATACTTAAATAGAACCTATTATTTTCAAGAATGTGATTATAAAGAGAGGTGCAATCGAATATTGAGAAATAACTCGGAACATCACAGAATTTAGACACGAGAAGAATTCGCTAGAAACTGAAGAAGATAAAGTGATTTTTCTGAATTGGGGTAAAATGAATACATTAGCTACCGGCATGAAAGACAGTGTCTCAAGTTCGTAGAATGAAAACTCAAAGTAGTACCAAAAGCAAGAATACATTGAATAGCATGAGCCTGACACTCCGAATAAATATTGCTTACGTGAACTTGTTTGACTGGCCACAAAATTTAAGAAAAAATGAAGACTTTTGAAATTTCTGACCCTAAACAAGTCAAAAATGAGCCCAGAGTATGTGTGTGGTTATAAAAGCTTCTCATTAAGAGTAAAATTATAAGTTTAAGCTAAATTATTATCAAATTTAAAAAAAAATTATTCTTTTTGAAAATAAGTTCACATAAACTGGAACATGTAGTATTACACGGAGAACTAAATTCCAAATCAATAAGAAATGATTTTAAACTATCGACAGTGAAAAAGTAATAGAACTGTCAGTACCATTTCCCCCAAACCTCTCCAACCTACGTTGATCATCCTCAGGCATAGCAGGATCCACATAGCCCTGTGCAGCTGCGACTGGCTGGGTTGATGGTGACTCCGGTGTCTGGAGTCCCTGTACAATCTGCCCAGGAGTGCGGGCGGCAAGAGTGTGAGTGCCTCCCCAAGACTGAGAAGTGTTTGCGGCCATCGAAGCAGAGACCGCCTGAGCAAGGCCAGTACATGCTGTTAGAATCTGAGGTAAGGCCTCTTAAAGTCCAGGAATCACGATGGGCACAGATGGTGCCTGAGCTGGTCTTGTTGGAGCATCCATAACTGGGACCTGGTCCTGATCTGGGGAAAGTGGTGGATCTGCAGGTACTGCCCCAGCTGCTGTGCAGGCTGCACCTCTGCCCCTACCACGGCCTCTACCGTGGTCTAGGCCTCTCGCGGCCCTGGCTAGTGGTACTGGTGGTTGGCCCTCTTGTCGGGTAGCACGAGCCCTCACCATCTGTGAGAGAATGAAACAACAAATGTTTAGTTCCCAGAATAAACAGATTCGCACGACAAGAATCCAAGAATGGGAAGTTTTTCCTAAGGGTTCTGTAGCCTCTTGAAGATAAGTACAGACGTATCCGTACCAATCCGCAAGACTCTACTAAACCGCTCATGACGCGTGAGACCTATGTACCTAGGATCTGATACCAACTTATCACGACCCAAAACCTAACATGTCGTGATGGCGCCTATCGATGGTACTAGGCAAGCCGACTTTCTCAAAATATTTCAAATATCAAATATAAAAATAATTTAAGACTTTCCGTATCAGGAATTTTCATAAAAATCAAAGTTGAACTCAAAATAGAATTAAAGTGCGGAAAACTAGCCCCAAACATCAAGGTGTCACCAAGTATGAGCGTCTAAGTATCAAAACTAATACACCTAATGTCTAAATATTAGTACAAAGCAGAAAGAAATATAGGAGTGACAAGATCCTGCAGACGCTGGCAGCTACCTTGTAGTCTCCAGAACTCGATCATGCCTGAAACTCAACGATATCCGTGCTCAAACACACCTGGATCTGCACATGACGTGCAAGGTGTAGTATGAGTAAAATCGACTCAGCAAGTAACATAAATAAATAAGGAACTGAGAAGAAGTGACGAGCTATACAGAACAGTTTATTTGATTTTTCAAAGTTTAAGAGTAAACATGAGCAAAATCAGTTGCATAATTACCAAGTTCAAGTAAACCAAATATCAGCTAATGCAGCAACAAAGGGAAGCAGATGCAACCTCACAGGTACTGCTACTCGAGCCCTCAATAACTCAACACTCGACTCTTAGCCCTCAATGCACACGCTCAATAGGTACCTGCGCTCACTGGGGGTGTTCAGACTCCGGCGGGGCTTCTACAGCCCAAGCGTTGTAATCTGCACGAAAACTCACGTGCCGCACGGACAACTCACGTGCTATAATATCATATCAAGGATCCGCACGGACAACGCACGTGCTACCATATCATATCAGGATCTGCACGGGCAACTCACGTGCCGCACAGACAACTCATGTGCTAAGGTACAATACCTTACAAACAGGCCCTCAGCCTTACTCAGTCATGAACCTCTCTAATCTCATAGCACTCAGTCAAGAAGGGAAAGGCAACCGAAATCAGAATGCTATAGTGTCTTAGCTGGGAGAAATAACAGAGACTGAGGTAAACATATACTAGAATCACTATGACTGAGTATAATAACCATAAGCAGGTACATGGCCTAAGCATGATTTCTAACATGAAAGGCAGTCAAATTGCCAGCAGACAAGTAATATATATAAACACAAAAAGGCTATTAGACTTTACAGTCTCACGGGACGGACCAAGTCACAATCCCTCATGGTGTACACTCACACGCTTGTCACCTCCAAACAGTTACATTATACCAAATTCCAGGTTTCATACCCTTAAGACCAAATTTGAAACTATTACTTACCTCAACAGCGTAGAAATCCTACTTCGGAATTCCCTTTCCTCTCGAACCGGCCTCCAAATGCCCCCAATCTAGCCACAAGCAATACAATATGATCAATATAGGCAAAATGAATCAATTCTACAAGAGAAATACCGAATTATAGCCAAAAGCCCGAAATTGGTCCAGCCCGACCCCTGGGCCCACGTCTTGAAATCCGACAAAAGTCACAAAATACGAAAGCCCATTCACTCACGAGTTTAACCATACCAAATTTACTCAAATCCGATACCAAAATCTCGATCAAAACCTTAAAATTTGGTCTAAGAACTTTTCTCAAATTTTTTCCAATTCACCTCAAATCCGAAATTAAGTGATGAAATCAAGCATAAATTAGTGGGATGTAATCATAAAGGAGTTAAGAATCATTAACCAATATCTTCCTCTGAAAATCCCTCAAAATTTCGCCTTTTACTGAGCTCCCAATTAGATTTTGTGATATGAACTCAAAACCCTCATTTTTTAACTTCAAATTCTGCCCAAACGTTCCTTCTTCGCGAACGCAGTCAAAGCCTTGCGTTCGCAAAGCACAAGCTGCTTCAGTCCTAAAAATACTCATCACGAACGCGATGCACAGGTCACGAACACGAAGCTCAACTGGCCTGACCGTTAACTCTATTATGCATGGAACCCATATGACCGTTGACTCTACGCGTACGAGTAGCCTCAGTGTTCCATACCTTCGCGAACGCGGTAACAACGTCGCGAACGCGAAGAACAAACCCAGCTGGCCTCTGAGACGGTCTACGTGAACGAGAGACCTCCCTCGCGAACGCGATGAAGGCATTGTCTACAATAACACCAGAAAATTTGCTGCTCTCCTAAGTCCGAAAATGATCTGTTAAGCACTCGAAACTAACCCAAGGCTCCCGGAACCTGAACCAAATATAACCAATCTTAAAATACTATACGAACTTAGTCGAACCTTCGAATCACTCAAAACAACATCAAAACACCAAATTACACTCGGATTCAAGCCTAAGAACTTCTAAACTTCCGAATTTTGCAAACGACACCGAAACCTATCAAACCATGTCCGATTGACCTGAAATTTACATACACGTCAAAAATGACACCACGAACCTACTCTAACTTCCGAAAATCTATTCTGACCCCGATATTAAATTTTCCATTGCCGACCAAAATCGCCAATTTTTCAACTTTCGTCAATTCAAGCCTAATTCTACTACGGACCTCCAAATCACATTCAGGACGCGCTCCTAAGTCCAAAATCACCTAACGGGGTTAATGAAACTATCCAAATTCAAACCCGAGGTCGTTTACACACAAGTCAGCATCCGGATGACTTTTCCAACTTAAGCTTCTAATAAAGAGACTAAGTGTCTCAATTTCTCTCTGAAACCACTCCGGACCTGAACCAACCAATCCGATACGATATAATACAGATGTAAAGCACAAAAAAAAGCAGAAATAAGAGAAACGGGGCTACAACTCTCGAAAGGACCAGCCGGATAGTTACACTTATTTTTAACATCTTTCGTAAGATTATTCTTGGCGGCTAGAGGTGTTGGTTACATATGTTAACTATATAATGTGTTTCATATTTAAGTACTGACAAACTGCATGTCATTTACAGAGTGTAGTCAGGCAAATTATCTATGAAAATAATGGCACTATTAGTCAAAGATGACTTAAATTTATTCTACTTCAGTAAGCTTTCTAAATCATTTATTTTACAGTGGTACGCTACTATGAGGTGGAGGTGTCTATATCTTTCTTGATGACAAGCTTTTTCCTGTGACAATTGTTGTGTAGGCTTATCAGCTATTGAAATAGCAACATCTGAAATGTGGATGAGCGTACTTGCCTCTTCTTACTGTTTGAGTTGCTGATTAAGCTCAGGCAACGCACCACTGAGTGATATAGACCAAAGTTTCAAATTAATGAGCAAGCGAAGGCACTACGAATACATGGAATCTGTAACTTCCACTCCTAATAACCAAAATCAAGAGAGTTACGGGTACAAAATTTAACTCACCTGATCAGTTATCTCTATTCCCATTAATTTACAGCAGTGGTCTCTATCTGTTGTCTTGCCCGAGCCCTCTTTGTTGGTATTCCATGCTCTAACTGCTCTCTTTTGAAATGTTATGATTCCTTTACACAAGCAACAATAAAAATCTGTACGGTTGTTTTACTTATGCTGAAAAATATATTACTAACATAATCAGTTAACACTGAATACATTTGAATCGGAAAATAAAAACACAAGTGTTACTGCTAATAGACAGTAAACCCTTCTTCTTTGTCCGGGCTTAGGATCAGCTGTGTTAAACTATAACTTGAATACATGTGGAGGTAAAAACATGACTTTACTTTTAGATATGGATCAGCCAGCAAAATACAAGCTACCAAATAGATTTGATTTATTATTCATATGTTTTAACTTCTTTTGCTGTATGTACATATTATTCAAGCTAAAAATAGTAAGTGTGATTGCACTTATTATTAAAATATTGAATTCAGCTCTGTTTACTCCATGACTCAAAACAACGTTGAAACTTACCAAGTTTGAGGCAGTCCACCCCATATGAATCTCCTCTCAACAGTATATATACTATCTCAAATGTGCCTTGAAATTTCGGTACAGTGAGGTGAGTCCATCGTGGCAACCATTTGGCAAGGCCAAAATAACAAAGCTGAAAGAGAAAAGGAAATATTCAATGTTCAAGCAGCCGAGACCCTTTACACAAGATTTCATATGATACTAAGGTCAGTAAGTGAGAAATTTAAAATACTATTTCCAGTAAGTAGAGTTTACTTTGTACCATTAGTAAGCAAATGTAGGTTCGAATTTGCCTATGATGCCTTGAATAGTAACTAATATTGAGCAAAGAATATAATAAATTACAAAAAATTTCTTACTAAATGACAAAGGAGTTCATTAGAGGGAGCTGATAGAGATATAAAATTTCATCTCAGAGAAAATAGGAACCTCACATTTCAACGGAAAGTTAGAAAGCATGTTACTTTGGGCTGAAATAACTATACCGCAACTTTCTATGATGCAACAAAGAATATTAGATCAGTTAGTTTCTGTCAAGTGTATATGACGCCAACTATTAGTATGTATTCATAATAGCTGAGGGAAGATAACGAAGACGTTAAAGAAGATGTGGAAATTGTCCAACCATTTTGCAGTAGTAAAACTGAAGACATCATTGAAATATGCCAAGATATCTATACAAAATAAAAAAATAAAATAATGTTTAAGGTAGAAATAAAATGACTATATTACAACTTAGTTAGTGTCACAGTACCTTTTAGTATCAAAATGTGGAAACATTTTATTTTACAGGATCTCTTTGACATACATGCAACACAGATTACACGTGTTACTAAGCAGTAAAGAAATATAAAGCATCAAAATATAACATGAATAATTTTAACTTAATTCTCGTTTCGTTTTTTAGATGATCAATAGATTCTCTTTTGCCAACATATTGAATTGTGGCATATAAAATTTTATAAGCGGAAATAATTTTGATACAGTAGCGTATATATTTTTAACTATATAATAATAAGTGAAGCTTTTGATAGGACGAAGGGCATTTTCGTAATTTCATCCATTCTTGCTGTTTTGAATTTTGATTAGCAAACTCGTGTTTCACGCGTGCCGCTTTCTTTTAGCCTTTGTTCCTAATCTGCTCATCTCTTCTTGGGTCTCTTAGTTTTTTTTATCTCTTTTTGCTTTCTTCCCTGCTTCTTCTAGTAATTTATGTTTCAATTTTTTCTGCTCTCCCCTCAATTCTTTTGCAGTCTTTAGTTCTTATTCTGTCCCACTGTGTTCTGCATGTTGCCGGTGAATTTTGGTTTTATTTTTTGGTATTTGGGGTTTCTTTTAGTTGATTTTCTATTTGATTAATTTGATATTTTTTTCATATTTGTTGCTTTTGTCTGGTGTTTAGGTTGTAATCATGTGGCATGCATCGATCTTTCACTTTATTGACATTGCCGTCTCCATGGTTAGCTTCTTTTACAATTTAGTTTGCTTCTATTCTTCTTCTCATCCCTTGAAGTATACCATTCGTTGCGTCTATTCCCCTCGGGTTTCCCCTTTCATGGCTTATTTTGGTCAAATTTCACTTTTCTTTATTCTAGGTTCTTATTTCAAATTTAGTGTTTCTTCCCCTTTGTCCATGACGTGGGTGGGTTTCCCCAAATATTATTAGTTCTTATGTGTATTCACTTACCTTTACTTCAAGGTGACGTCAATAATTGCAAAATATGAGATACATGAAAGGAGTAGACGAAGTTTCATATCTCAAAAGTATGTTCGACAGGAGAGATTGCCATATAGTTGTAGTGCAGGTAATCTCAAGTTTAATTTTGTTTTTAATCATATATTAGAATTAGACATATTTTGCTAGATAATTATCCATATCATATATAACTTAGATTTTTTCAACTATATGGTTCTTATTAGTATGCATGTTGGTTTTGTTCTTTAGTCTTTTTAAATTTTGGGTAAATATTTGACTTCTAATATTGTGATTGTACTTCTAAATTTTACCCATCATAAAGACAAAAAGGAAATGTAGTTTTTAGTTTGATCATGTCGACATTTATCTTGTGATACGGGATAAGGTGAACAACAAATAAATTTATTGATCATAATTGGTTTGAGATATAATTTGAAGATGGTGTACTCCAAGAAAGTGCGAAAATATGTAACTCAAACCAAAAAGAGAAATAAAGCTACTAAAGTTAAACCACTAAAGCAGTCAAACAATTCCATTGGCTTACTTTTTTACAACTTTGATAAAGCAGTTGATTTAAGGCTAAGTGAGTCGATTATTAGGCTGCTTTGCTATCGATGTACATGACATGCATATACTTACTGATGTACATGACTTAATTTGATACACAATATGATAGCAAAGCATAAAGACTAGCCAAAAAGGATTCAACTCATCATCATTTCAGCCTAAATTCCATCAGTTACATGACTCTTACATTGTATATTAGCTATCAGATTATATATGTAAAGGCATAACATTAGAGAAAAACGTGAGTCAGTCTTATATATATCTATTAAAAAAGATGATGTTGGAGGTGGCTGTAGACAATAAATTTGCGTCGAGAAAATAAAATCAAGACCGAAAGGTATTGCAACAATCGTAGTATTTGATTTCAAGTAATTTGAGTGTACAATCTCTATGAATCCTCTGATTCTATTTTTCTAGTATAAATTCAAGGGCCTTTGAGCTTGATCTTGAATTTGAATTTTGATTTATCCATCGCGAACACTTTGATTGTTGCCACGAATTGTATCACGAACAAGTAGCCTTGATCTTGAACGACTTGTACTTGATTTGACTTCGTTCTTGAACTTGAACTTGATTGCTTGAAGCTTGAACTTGATTGCTTGAAGCTTGAAACTTGTAGAGAAATTTGCGGTGTTTGATCCACGAGCTTTTTGATCCACGAGCTCTCTCTTGTTTCTTGTCATAACTTCTGGTCCCTTTTCTGAGTTATGAAGACCCCTATTTATAGTTGTGGAAGGGAGGAGTTGTGATAAGAACGAACTCTTTCCGGCCAATCAAATTGAAGTGTGACATGACCGTATTTGATTGGCCAGAACATATCACTTGCACACGTGGCACGATTTTATTGGCCTTTTAATGTGACTTGTCATGCTGTGTCATTTTGACACGTGGCATGACCCCGTTGGCTCTTCCGTTTGACTTGACGTGCCACGTCATTTGACACGTGGCACCAAACTGGGCCTCTAGGAAGATGGCATCTTGGGCTTAGTAAAGTGGGCTCATCTCTTGTAGCCCAACTAAATGGGCTAGCCCAGTCAATATTATTGGACTTATAATTAATCAATTATATTAGTCCAATAATATTTATTCGAACTAATATATTTAACATATAGTCCAAATATTTTTATTGAATTTAAATTCAATAAACTTTAAATGCTTACAAATGCCCCCTACTTCAAGACTTCTTGAGGAATAGACTTGTCGAAACCGAATCGGGCCTTGAAGTACTACTTAACGCTCGTCTAGGTTATAAATAATCTATGTACTTCTTGTATGCCCAAAAACGATAATAGATCAACGTCTTAGGCCACGTCTGATAGGAACATGTAGAAATCATTTCCATGTTAATAATATTTTCGTGGCAATTTGGTACGTTAGATTCTAAAATGATTTCAAACACTCCAAATGCTAGTGCAAGGAGATCAAGGGATAATTGATCAATAATAATAATTTATTGTCACTACAACATGCCTTTTATTTACTCAGTTTAGGACAATCTCACGGGCCCAATTGAAGTTAATTTGCTTATAGAGATGATATCCCATTCTTTGGCTGGATTGAAGGAAAATATTTTGCAATAAGAATTCCTCTATCATGAACTTCACTTAGACACGTGGAATGTATTACTCAAGTAAGAATTGAAAACAAAATCTTTTTTTTCCATAGCAATTTTAATCATAATTAGACACTACTAACCAGTTCCAATTCAAAATGGAATTGGAGACACCACCGCCATTAATCAACCGAGCATTGTATAGGAGAATAATTGTAGCAACAATCCCACATCAGTATTAAACTTTTGACTATCGCCTCTTGACATCTATAAATACTATATACTCTTTATTCTATTAGCATCACTTTCAGCGTTGCCAAATCACTTTGAGTCTACTTTTGATGATTTGGAAGCATTGACGCGAAGGTAAACTTTTTCTTCTTTTCTCGTGCTTTCATATTTTTTCTTACTCTGTTGTCTTTTTTATTTTCTTTTAAGAAGTAACTTCGTCAAACTACGAAGTACTTTAAAAGTTCGCGACGAATACTTTTAAAGTCTGTAGGGAAGACCCATAAAAGTTCACGCGAAGATCTTTAAAAGCTCGTGATCAAGATCTTTAAAAGTTCACAGTGAAGACCTTTAAAAGTTCGCTACAAATACCTTCAAAATTTGCGGGGAAGACCATCACACCGTCTGAGCTAAAGACTTCATTTTTTATTTGAAGCGAAGACTATTACATCGTCTAAGCTAATGACTCCATTTTGTTTGAAGATTTAACTTCATTTTATCTGAGGCATAGACCATTACACCGTCTAAGCTAATGACTCCATCTTGTTTGAAGATTTAACTTCATTTTATCTGAGGCATAGACCATTACACCGTCTGGGCCAAAGATTTATTTTGTCTTAGGCGAAGACCATTACACCGTCTAAGCTAATGACTTCATCTTGTTTGAAGATTTAACTTCATTTTATCCGAAGCATAAACCATTACACTGTCTAAGCCAAAGACTTTGTCTTTTCCATGCTTGGTAGGATCTTGAGATATGATACATTAAGGATAGTTTCAGATTTACGCAGTTTCACAAAAAAAAGTCATATCTTGGTGTAGAAATGCCAAAATTATGAACCGTTTGATTTCCTGGAAACTAGACTTCAAGATCTAAGACATATCCAAAATTTAGAATCAAACACTTTGAGAATCGTCCCAGATATTATTTTGAAGCTAACTTTAAATTCTGTCACGTTGATGGTTTCAGATTTGCGCAGTTTCACCAAAAAAATCATATCTTGGTGTAGAAACATCGAAATTATGAACCGTTTGATTTCCTGGAAACTAGACTTCAAGACCTAAGACATATCCAAAATTTGGAATCAAACACTTTGAGAATCGTCCCAGATATTATTTTGAAGTTAACCTTAAATTCTCTCACGTCGACGATTTCAGATTTGCACAACTTCACCAAAATATTTGTATCTTGATGTAGGAATGTCGAAATCACGAACCATTTGATCCATTGGAAACTTAACTTCCAAATATATAACATATCCAAAATGCAAAACTTAATTCCGTAAGGATAGTTTCAGATAATATTTCGAAGTCAACTTCGGTTCCTGATATGCCGACGGTTTCAAATTAGCGCGACTTCACCAAAATCTTTGTATCTTGGTGTGGGAGCCTTGAGATTGTAAGACCTTTTTAATTGTCAAAATTTAAATTCAAGAGCTTCATTCTCACCAAATATCTTGGGTCTAGGTCTCTCTGAATTTGAAATGTCACAGACCATAATAACTTGAAGGTGTGGCAAACGTGACGGCATAACGGATCCCCAAACTTTAATGCAAATGCTTGGCATCCCACTTAAAAGATATTAATCATTTCATTGTAGACACCAATTCAGCATAGTGGCTTGCCCTCTTTAAATCAAATGGGATCCAAAGTTTAACAGAAGCATGGTGTCCCAGCTCGATTTTCAAATACTGATTGAATGAATTACATTCCGTCGTACTTCATTCGGACAACGATTGGGGGATTATGTATCTTTTGAATTTATGCGATTGAACTCAGAATGAAACTCTAAGCTGCCTACGTACCTCGGTGAAGAGGATCAAGTCATACCGTAGTTCAGAATTGGTAGAATTTTTTTATTTTTTTTTATTTTTTATTTTTTTTATGTCCTAACTTTTGCCTAGGCCGCCTCTTTCGAGGTTTTCAACCTAGCGGACCCTTTTTTTTTTTTTGTGCCGTACACAGTTTAGACTCATGCGGGCCAGGAGTAACATGCAGTTTATGCTCATGCGTTAAGGAGCGTTGCAACTTCAAGGATAATACTTCTTCAAAAANTTTTTGGGCCGTACATAGTTTAGACTCATGCGGGCCAAGAGTAAGATGCAGTTTATGCTCATGCATAAAGGAGCGTTGCAACTTCAAGGATAATACTTCTTCAAAAACTTGCCATTGATAAGGCCGATTCTCATGCCATCTGCATCAACCAGCTTGTAAGCCCCACTTGAATAAGCTTCTTGCACGACATATGGCCCATCCCATTTTGAAGTGAGCTTCCCTACAGGTTTATGGGAAGTGATAATGAGTCTTCTTATGGCAAGGACTTGATCTCCTACTTGAAAGGATCTCGGACGAACTCTTTTATTGAAGGCACGAGACAATCGAGCTTGATAGCATTCAAGACTCTGTTGGGCCTCCAACCTCTTCTCATCAAGAGCCTCTAACTCTGCTAATCGAAGTCGAGCATTTTCTTCATCAGTGATCCCTTCTTGAATAGCCAGTCGTAATGAAGGTATTTGACGCTCAAGTGGCAAGACGGCTTCGACTCCATAAACGAGTGAATACGGAGTTGCTTGTGTTGGCGTGCGGTGAGTCGTCCTATATGCCCATAGAACTTCTTTCATACGGTCATTCCAATCTCGTTTGGATTTGGAGACGACTTTCTTCAGCGGGTTGCATAAAGTTTTGTTGAATGCCTCAGCTAGGCCATTGGCAGCAACATTGTACATCAAAGAGTTACGTTGCTTGAAGCCAAAGAGATCACAAATCTTGTTCATCAACCTATTGTCGAATGGCTTTCCATTATCCGTTATTATGTAACGAGGAATGCCAAATCGATAGATTATGTTTACTTGGATGAAACTTGCAACATTTTCCTTCTTTACCTCCTTAAGAGCAACAACTTCAGCCCATTTTGAGAAGTAGTCAATTGCAGCCAAGATGTATAAGTGCCCACCAGAAGACTTCGGCAGTGGTCCCACAACATCCAATCCCCAAGCGTCAAACGCCCAGGATGCAACAGTCGGGTGCAACACTTTAGGAGGTTGATGAATAAAATTCGCATGAAATTGACAAGCCTTGCATCTTCGAGCGTAGTCCAAGCAATCTTTTACCATCGTTGGCCAATAATATCCCATCCTTTTTATATGGAAGTGGAGCTTTGGTCCAGACTGGTGCGACCCACATACCCCAGAATGTGCCTCTTGCAAAGCTTGGAGTGCTTCTTCTTCCCCTAAGCATCGCAAGAGTACTCCCTCGAATGACCTTCTGTATAGAGTGCCTTTGTAGTAAAGGAAGCGAGGTGCATGACGACGAATTTCAGTCCTTCTCCTCAGATTTTCTGGAAGTATCCCATAGCACAACTAGTCGATAATGGGTTGTCGCCATTCTTCTTTCTCAACTTCAGAAACAGCGACAAGATGCTTGAGTTTATTTTCTTCACCTTCAACCTCATTTAGTGGCGGAACTACCCATTTTTGGCAGACAATAACTTGTGCTTGATCATGCCGGGTTAACGATGAATCTAAGGCAGCTAAAGCATCAGCCTTCTTATTTTCTTTCCTTGACACATGCTGAATAGTCACATCATCGAGCCACCCCATTAACTTTTTAGCGTAATCATGATGTGGGCGTAGTTCAGGCTTCTTAACCCCGTAACTACCCAAAAGCTGATTGACCACTAACTGGGAGTCACCAAAGAGTTGCAACTGCAATTGCTTCATATTAACGGCCATTTCAAGCCCAAGTATTAATGCTTGATACTCAGCAACATTGTTGGAACAGAGTTGTGTCAAGGTGAAAGAGTAGCCTTGGGAAGTGACAAATACTACGCCAGCACCAGCTCCCCCGCGATGCGCAGCACCAGCTCCCCCGCGGCGCAACACCAGCTCCCCCGCGATGCGCAACACCATCAAAGTACATCTTCCATGGAGGTTGAACTTCAACGACCATTGCGTCGTCATCAGGTAGTTCGTCAGTTAGCTCCCAGTCATCAGGTATCGGATGATCTGCTAAGAAGTCTGCCAATGCTTGTCCTTTTATAGCCTTTTGAAGGATGTACAAGATCTCGAATTGTTGAAATTAGAGATACCATCTCGCTAGTCTATCACTAAGAA
>MDKI01050922.1:0-10474 GCA_005239505.1 Nicotiana paniculata
ATAGCACTCTAAACACCTCCGAATCCCAGACCACCAGTTCCCGCAAGTCATAAATCATAAAAAGCCGCTATGAGAAGTTTCATTTATGGGAACGGGGTACGATAACGCAAAACAACCGGTTGGGTCATTACATTCTCCACCTCTTAAACAAACGTTCATCCTCGAACGGGTCTAGAATCATACCTGAAGTGTTGAATAAGTGTGGATATATGCTCTGCATGTCCTCCTCGGACTCCCAGGTCGACTCCTCAACTGGATGGCCCTTCCACTAGACTTTCACAGCAGAAACTCTCTTGGATCTCAACTGGCGGTCCTGCCTATCAATATAGTAACTGGCTCCTCCTCGAAGCCCAGCCTCTCATCCAACTGAATAGTGCTTAAATCAACCACGTGAGAGAAGTCGGCGTGGTACCTCCAGAGCATGGATACATGAAAAACTGGGTGAACTCCTGATAAACTGGGAGGCAAGGCCAGCTCATAAGCAACCTCCCCAACTCTCCTCAACACCTCGAATGGACCTATAAACCTCGGGCTCAGCTTGCGCTTCTTCCCAAACCTCATAATACCCTTCATAGGTGAGACTTTCAACAGGACCCTATCTCTTTCCCTAAATGGTACATCACGCGCCCTCTAATCTGTGTAACTCTTCTGTCTGGATTGTGCTGTACGGAGCCTCTTCTGAATCAACTTCACTTTCTCCAAGGCATCCCTCACCAGGTCGGTGCCATATAACATAGCCTCGCCAGGCTCAAATCACCCGATAGGAGAACGACATCCCCGACCATACAAAGCCTCAAATGGTGCCATCTCAATGCTGGACTGATAACTATTATTGTAAGCAAACTCAGCAAAAGGTAAGAACTGGTCCCACTGACCTCCGAAGTCAATCACACACGCCCTGAGCATGTCCTCCAATATCTGAACTGTACGCTTTGACTGACCATCGTCTGAGGGTGAAATATTGTGCTGAGGTGTATCTGGGTGCCAATCTCACTATGCAACGCTCTCCAGAAGTGCGAGGTGAACTGAGGACCTCGATTTGATATAATGGACACCGGCACACCATGCAACCGAACTATCTTCCGAATGTAGATCTGGGCTAACCTCTCAGAAGTATAAGTAGTAGCCACTGGAATGAAATGCCCCGATTTGGTCAATCTATCCACAATGACCCAAACCGCGTCAACCTTCAACAAGGTCCGAGGCAACCCAACCACGAAGTCCATAGAAATGCGCTCCCATTTCCACTCAGGAATGGGCATCTGCTGAAGTAGACCTCCTGGCCTCTGGTGCTCATACTTAACCTGTTGGCAATTAAGGCACCTAGTCACATACTCAACAATGTCCTTCTTCATTCGCCTCCACCAGTAATGCTGCTTCGAATCACAATACATCTTCGTAGCACCAGGGTGAACAGAATAGCGAGAACTGTGTGCCTTCTCTAGAATCCTCTCCATCAGCCCATCAACATTAGGAACAAATAAGCGGCCCTGAAGTCTCAGAACACCATCCTCGCCGATAGTAACCTCCTTGTCCCTACCCTGAACCACTGTCTCACGAAACTCTACAAAGCACAGATCATAGAACTGTCGGGCCTTAATCTCTCCCAATAACGAAGACTGAGCAACCACATGTGCTAAAACTCGGCGAGGCTCTGAAAGGTCCAAACTTACTAGGATATTGTCCAAGGACTGAATGTCCAAGGCTAGAGGTCTCTCCTCTGCTGCAATATAAGCCAAGCTACCTATACTCTCAGCATTCCTGCTCAAAGCATCTGCCACCACATTTGCCTTGCCCGGGTGATAAAGAATGGTGATATCATAATCCTTCAACAACTCAAGCCATCTGCGTTGCCCCAAATTAAGATCCTTCTGCTTGAAAAAGTGCTGCAAGCTACGGTGGTCTGTATAAACCTCACAGGACACTCCATACAAATAGTGTCTCCAAATATTAAGAGCATGAACAATCGCCGCCAACTCCAAATCGTGCATAAGGTAATTCTTCTCATGAACCTTCAGCTGGCGTGAAGCATAAGCAATAACTCTCCCTTCTTGCATCAATACACACCCCAAGCCAATGCGTGAAGCGTCGCAATACACCGTGTACATCCCAGAATCGGAAGGCAATACTAGAACTGGAGCTGAGGTCAATGCTGTCTTGAGCTTCTGAAAGCTCGCCTCACACTCGTCAGACCATCGAAACGGGGCATTCTTATGAGTCAATCTAGTCAATAGAGCTGCAATAGAAGAGAAACCCTCCACAAATCGGCGATAATAGCCTGGTAGGCCCAAAAAGTTCCTGATCTCTGTGGCTGAAGTGGGACGCAACCAACTCTGAACTGCCCTGATATTCTGAGGATCAACCTTGATACCCTCTCCGGATAACACATGCCCCAAAAATTCCACGGAGTCCAACCAAAACTCACACTTGGAGAACTTAGCATATAGCTTCTATTCTCGCAAGGTCTGGAGCACGACTCTCAAATGTTGCTCGTGCTCCCCCAGGATACGGGAGTAAATCAAAATGTCATCAATGAAGACAATGACGAAGGAATCAATATACGGTCTGAACACCCTATTCATTAAGTCCATGAATGCTGCTAGGGCATTAGTCAAGCCAAAGGACATCACTAGGAACTCATAATAGCCATATCTCGTACGAAAAGCAGTCTTTGAAACATCTGAAGCCCGAATCCTCAACTGATGATACCCTGATTGCAAATCAATCTTAGAAAACATGCGAGCACCCTGCAACTGGTCAAACAAATCATCGATGCGCGGCAAGGGATACTTGTTCTTAATGGTAACCTTGTTCAACTGGCGGTAATCAATATACATCCGCATAGACCCATCCATTTTCTTCACAAATAAAACTGGAGCACCCCACGGCGATACACTCGGCCTGATGAACCCCTTAGCTAACAACTCCTCAAGCTGCTCCTTCAACTCTTTCGGAGCCATACGGTACAGAGGAATGGATATAGGCTGGGTGTCTGGAGCTAAATCAATGCAGAAATCAATATCACAGTCCGAAGGCATGCCCGGAAGATTCGAAGGAAATACATCAGCAAACTCTCGAACAACTGGCACAGTATCAATCGTTGGAGACTAGGTGGTGGTGTCCCGCACATAAGAAAAATAGGCTAGACAACCCTTCTCGACCATATGTCGAGCCTTCAATAATGAAATAACCCGGCTGGCTACGCTAACTGAAGAACCCCTCCACTCCAGCCTAGGTGACTCGGGCATGGCTAAAGTAACTGTCTTGGCATGGCAATCAAGCATGGCATGATAAGGAGATAGCCAATCCATGCCTAGAATAACCTCAAAATCAACCATGTCGAGCAATAAACGGTCAGCTCTGGTCTCGAACCCACAGAAAGTGATCACACAAGACCGGTATATCTGGTCTACCACCATAGAGTCGCCCACAGGAGTGGACACATATATAGGAGATCCCAAGGACTCACGGGAGACATCCAGAAAAGGAGCAAATAGGGCTGAAACATATGAATAAGTGGATCCTATATCAAACAATACGGAAGCCTCTCTACCGCATACTGAAATAATAACTATGATCACGGCGTCTGAGGCCACTGCATCTGCTCTGGCCGGAATAGCATAAAACCTGGCTGGAGCACCTGAAGACTGAGCCCCACCGGAGTAAACAGGAGTTGCCTGACCTCCCTCTGACTGGCCTCCACCTCTAGGACGACCCCTGTCGACCTGTCCTCCACCTCTAGGTGGCCAGACTGCTGGTGCCGGACCCATCGGCTGATAGCTTTGTTGTACGGCCTTGCCCCGATACTAGGGACACTTTCTCCTCATATGACCTGGCTCTCCACACTCATAACAACTCTCAGGTGGCACATTCTGCTGCCCCGAGGAATATCCGTAAAGGGCCGGAGGGCGGTGAGAGCCCTCAGGCATAGCACTGAAATAAGGATCGGAGGATCTCGGATGACTGGAATAACCACTGTGTGAACTCTGAATGGCTGGAGGACGGTAGGAAAGCTCTGGGATGGCACTGAAATGAGGCCTCGCTGGAACACCTCGGGGAGGTGGTGGAGGTGCTGAATATAAAGGCCTGCTGGGCTGACCACTACTATGCTGACTCCTGCCCCTAGCTGAGGCGCCTCTAAAATTCCCTAAAAACCTAGCTCCTTGTCCTGCTGACCCTGCTCCGTGCTCCTCGACCGATAACCCTCGATCCTACGAGCAATCTCCACTACGAGCTGATAAGGGGTACCCATCTCCACCTCTCAAGCCATGGTGGATCTAATACCTGAATGCAACCCTACTACAAACCTCCGAACTCTCGCAGCATCGGTGGGCAATATCATAAAAGCATGGTGTGACAGCTCTGAAAATCTGGCCTCATAATCTGTCACGGACATCTGCCCCTGCTCTAACCGCTCAAACTAACCTCGCAGCTCTTCTCTCTCAGAGGGTGGAATATATCTGTCCAAGAACATCTTTGTGAACTGCTCCCAAGTGATAGTAGGAGAATCGGCTGGCCTGCTGAGAATATAAGACTGCCACCACCTGCGAACTCTGCCCTCTAACTGGAATGCAGTGAAGTCCACCCCATGGGACGCTAGGATCCCTATGTTGTGCAGTCTATCCCTGCACCTATGAATGAAGTCCTGGGCATCTTCACCTCTCTCACCCCCGAAGACTAGAGGGCGCAAACGAGTCCATCTGTCTAACATCTTATGCTGGTTGCCATCCGCAGCTGGTCTGGGCTCCGGTGCTGCCGCTACAGACGAGGTACCACCCACGGGCAGTGTACCCGGGGTGTGATGTAATGCTGTTGTCGGTCCGGCGGCCTGGGCAGTAGGGGTCTGGACTCCCCCTCCCGCCTGTGAAGTGGCAGGATCTGCTGGAAATAAACCAGCCTGGGACACGGTGTCCATAAATCTCATCATACGGCCCATGACTTCCTGGAAGCCTGGCGCCATCATAAAGTCTACGGGTGCAGGATCTGCTAGAGGCACCTCATCCTGCTCCTCTAATATAGGGTCCTCAGGTGGCGGGACCGGTATAGCTCTGGGACGCCCTCGTCCCCTACCACGGGCTGGTGCCCTGCCCCGGCCTCGGACGGCGGGGGTAGCGGCCCTTCCTGGGTCCGGAACATCAGATTCACGCGTCCTCACCATCTGTGAGAGAATAGAAGAATGAGTTTAGTAAATCATAGAATAAGAACAAATAGAGGTTTCCTAACACCCTGTAGCCTCTTGAAGATAAGTACAGACGTCTCTGT
This sequence comes from Nicotiana paniculata, assembly GCA_005239505.1. Classification (NCBI taxonomy): domain Eukaryota; kingdom Viridiplantae; phylum Streptophyta; class Magnoliopsida; order Solanales; family Solanaceae; genus Nicotiana; species Nicotiana paniculata. Next base: position 5,263 of record MDKI01050922.1, read on the forward strand.
ACCGATCCGCAAGACTCTACTGGGTTCGCCTGTGACTCGTGAGACTTACGTGAACCTAGTGCTTCTTGGTGTTCCAACTTCTACTGGTGCGGAATAATAAATGCAGTTAAGTAAAAACATAGAGATTTTTACGTGGAAAACACTTGGCTCAAAAGGTGAAAAACCACGACCTACTCCTCAGTAGAATTTTCCCAAACTCTTCACTACAACTCTGAGCAAAACAACATTTACAAAATAAACTCTTTTGTAAACCTAGGACTAACTCTAATACCTTTGTAGCAAACTAGCCTCTAGCTAATCGCGACAAGCTTCAAGTTAACTCTAACTTGAACAGTGTGTACCTATTACAATTGCTTCTAATAAAGCTGAAAGATACAATATTAAATCACCTACTACAACCAACTAGACTCGAAAGACAAACAAATGGAACTTGTTCTTCTAGCTGGTCAGTAGCCTTTGTGTCGCACAAGGATTCTGCTTGCAAAATTTCTCTGGTAATTTTTCCTTCAGTTCTTGCTTAAGTTCTGTCTTTGTGCGAATAATACTTCAGTAGGAATACTTCAACATTATATAGCTCCAGAAGTTGGGATGTTCTTGTTTAGTTCTAATGCAACTCTTCCTTGGTGGAAGAGTTCTTATCTCAACTTCTTTCCTTTATTTCTGTCCTTGATGAACTCGAACTCTAACCCCTGTTGATACCCAATTTTTCTTCAAATTATTTTCAAACTTGTATATACTTTTAAAATCGCTCCTTACAGTAACTTGTATTTTCTCACAGTTTTTTGTATTTTTATCTAATTATTTTCCTGTTATTTAATACTTTCTATCCCATAATTATTCATAAATGATATAATTTCAAATCATTATGCCCAACATATTATTTATATCCTACTTAATTCCCTTAGGATTTTATTATTTCACAAAGTAGCCAATATTGGCATCATTCAGTTAATTTCAGCAATTTTTGCAATTATAGCACAAATGCATTTATACCGATTTAAAATCAGTGAATGATCATTTATAATTTTTATATCTTAGTCAATCGCCTTAATTTCATTTATTTGGTCTCAATTTATTTTTTACACAATTATTAGCTATTTTATTAAATTGGGTATTTAACGTTTAGCCCATTTTTATTTAAATTATGACCAGTTTTAAACCCAACCCACCTGACCCAAAACCCCTTAACCAACCCAGCCCAAAACCCACAAATAACCTGGCCCAACCCCACACTTGATCTGAACCATTGATCAAATGAGATCAACGGTCCAGATCATGGTTACCATAATTAAACCTAATCACTACCCCCCTCCGACCCCTCACTCTCTCAGACTCACTCTCTCTCTCTATCTCTATCTGTTACGCTCTAAGTTTTCTCTAGAAGCCTCCTTTGGCTTCACTTCTCCGATGGAGTCCGGTCATCTTCTCCGGCTGGTTCTCTCACCAGAAACCATGGCTCCCATCGTCTCATGGCTATTTGTCAACTTTGCACCAGTCCAGTGATGCTCTGGGGCTCTCGAGCGAACCTGGAGCGGTCCAACTCATCTCCTATGGTCCCATGCCACTTTCCGGCCTCCCCGACCATTCGAGTAAGTTTACAACCTGTTTCGGCTTAGGCCGGTGCCGTCTTTGAGGTTCTTCTTACTTCTCTGGGTTTCACGAAACCCTAACCCTATATCTTTCGATTTATTCTAGATCTACTTTAGATCTATAGTATTACGAAGCTTTTCCCTAAAAAAACTTTCATCTTTAAACGATCTTTCAGAACTAGGGTTTCACAAACCCCTTTTAAAAAATCGATTCCTTTTACTTCTGCTTTAATTTTATTCTATGTTTTTCTTTGTTAATACATTTTGATTCAAAGCTTCTTACGGAAAATCCCCAATTTTAAGTTTTTTAGTCCGTCTTGTTTGCTATGTTTAGCCAATCTGTATACTTCTTCTAGGCTCTCTATGTGCTCTATGTTTCTTACTCGAATTCATGGTTAGGGTTCCTGATACCCTCTACTGACTCTGTGATATTTTCTTCGAACCTATGATTATGTATGTTCTATACTAATTTTTTGAATTGTTTCCCTTGATTTTGTGATACTTTCCTTGATTATGCCTGATTCCCTGTGATTTCAATTATAGTCGAGATTCCCTCGACTAATTTTCAGAATTAAACCCATACTTTGTTTTGTGAATGTGCTATCAGTGTGTACTTTCCTTAATTACGTGTTATGAACCTGGTTTTTATTACACACTCCATACTTTTACTACCCCTGTTATGGTAAGATCACTCTATTTGATTCATTTCCCTGATTTAACTCGGATTGGCCCGATTGAACTTGACTCCCTAATTTAAGGGAGTCCAGGCCTTTAATTGACACTGATTGGTTATTATTTCCATAATTATGTTAGACTAATTATTCCTTACCTTATTTCCTTTACTCGTTTTCAGAATTATAAATGTAACGACCCGACCGGTCATTTTGCGTTAATGGACCCCGTTCCCCTAAATGAAACTTTCCATAGCGGATTTTTATGATATATGACTTGCGGGGACTGGTGTTCCGGGATTCGGAGGTGTTTAGAGTGCTATAGGAACAATTGGTTCCTTAAGGTTGGCCTTTAAGGCCAAGTTTGACTTCGGTCAATATTTTGGGTAAACGACCTCGGAATCGAGTTTCGTTGGTTCCGGTAGCTTCGTGTGATGATTTTGGACCTGGGCGTATGTTCGGAAGGGTTTCTGATGACCCGGGGGCATTTCGGCGCCTGATATTCAAATAAGAAGTTCCTTAAGTTTCTATTTTGGTTTGGTACGTGTTTTGTGTTATCAAGGTCCGAACGGAATTCGAGATGGGGAATAGTTCCGTTATGTTAATTATGACTTGCCTGCAAAATTTTGTGTCATTCCGAGTTGTATAGGTCAGTTCGGCTCGTTGTTAGCGAAGTCTAAAAAACCTAAAATTCCTAAGTTTGGTTCTTGGGGTTTGGAGGTGTGATTTTGAGTTTTAGCATTTTTTTGCGTGTTCCGAAGGCTCGAGCGAGTCCATATTATGATTTGGGAGTCGTTGGTATATTTGGACTAGGGCTGGGTTGGGCTCAGGTGCCTCCCGGGCACCTAACGGGGCTAAAAACCAGCTAAAATAGTTGTTGGTGCACCTGTTCTGGTGTGATCGCAGGTGCGGTTGCCCAGTCGCAGCTGCGGGACCGCTCCTGCGCTCCCCAGCATCGCAGGTGCGGTTGCCCAGTCACAGGTGCGGGACCGCTCCTGCGGTCCCCAGCATCGCAGGTGCGACCCCCAGTGGTCTGGCCAATTCTCGTAGGTGCGGACAAAGTTCCGCAGGTGCGGTCTCCACTCCGCAGGTGCGGGCCCAGGCTCCCCAGTCTATTTTCATAGGTGCGGGCCTTTGCTTGCAGGTGCGAGACCGCAGGTACAGTCCTCGAGCCACAGGTGAAAAAACACTGTCCAGACAGTGTGTTTTTATTCACGGTTCTTAACACATTTTCTCATCTTCTTCTTCTTCCTTGGGGCGATTTCCACCATTGTTGAGGGGCTATCGACCTGGTCATTTAAGGTAAGTAAAATCTACTCTAATATTAGCTTCATGCATGGATTTCTAGCTTAATTAACTACCTAAATTAGTGAAAAATCAAGAATTGGGTAGTAACCTAGAGCTTGTGATAATTTGAGATTTTCCCGTGAATTTGCTATGAAATCAAGTAAGAATCGTATATTAATGATCCTTAGGCTTTGGGTGAGTTTTCCCTTCGAGAATTATTGGAATCCGAGCGTGCGGGCCCGGGGTTGAATTTTGGGAATTTCTCAAGAATGTTGAATTATTGAAAAATTAGGATAATTTCCCTACTTTGAGAATGCATTGATGTCATTATACCGTATTTGGCTAGTTGCTAGTCCTCGGGTGTAGAGTTCGGAGATTCGGGCGGATCCTTCGTCCGAGGGGTAGATTCGATACAAGGTGAGTCTCGATTTTAACTTTGTAAGGGGGAATTGTCCCCCTAGGTTATTTGAATGCTATATGTGATAATTTGTGGGGGGGCTACGTACGTGCAAAGTGACGAGAGTCCGTACGTAGCGACTATTAGTATTATGTCCGGGTAGTTAGGCCCACATCATGCCTTGTGTTCTACTTGATATGAACTATATGTGTGCTGAATTAATATTTCATGTTTCTTACGTTCCCGAAGTTATGAAATTTGAGAAAAACATGTAAGAAATTGTTCATGGAAAGGTATTCTCTCTTTAAAAGGAATAATGTATGTGCATGTGACCGCTTCGCAATTTGTATTCCGCGAGCGGAGTGTGATTTCCCCCACTCTTATAAGAGACACACTTTTGGGACGGGCCGATCGATCCTCGGTAGTGCGTAGAGAGATTGAGAGATGCACTTTTGGGACAGGCTGATCGATCCTCGGCAGTGCATAGAGAGATTGAGAGACGCACTTTTGGTAGGGGCCGTTCGATCCTCGGCAGTGCGTAGAGAGGTTGAGAGATGCACTTTTGGGACGGGCCGATCGATCCTCGGCAGTGCATAGATAGGTTGAGAGGTGCACTTTTGGTACGGACCGTTCGTTCTTCGGCAGTGCTCGGGCGTGATTATCTTATGACTCCCGTCGGTTGTCCTTACCCTGCATGCGTATGATTTATTTTTTATTAAATTTCATGAAATTGATCTGACAGAGATTTGGGAAAAGGTGAATTGGTAATTGTTATACTTATCCTCGGTATTCTTCCTGGATTTCAGTATCTTACATATACACTTGTTGCTTCACTGTCCTTACATGCCTACTGTTTTTATTACAGTCTGCTAAATTATATTGTTGGACCTTAGTGAGTGTCATGTCGACCTCTCATCACTACCTCTTCGAGGTTAGGCGGGATACTCACTGGGTACATATATATTTATGTACTCATGTTGCACTTCTGTACTTAATCGTACAGGTTCTGAGGCTGGTGTTTCTGGTTATCCGACTGGAGCTTAACATATATATTCTGGACCTGAATCCACGGTGAGCTGCCTCCCTTGGAGATTCTCAGTTGTGCTATGGTGTTATCTTTTGTTTATTTCTGTCTACATCCTTTCAGACAGCAGTACAACTTGTATCATCTTTTGCATATTCTACCAGTTCGCCTATTGACTTGTGACACTAGTTCCTGGCACGCACTTAGTAGATTCTTATTTTGGGACTGTATATATATTGGATCA